>JASXTE010000418.1:0-47789 GCA_030280995.1 Hemileia vastatrix | reverse complement strand
AAGACGTCGAGATGGTCAAAGATCAGAAGATGAGTTGTTTGCAAATAGGCTAGAGTTCTCAGTCGTGTGAGATTGAAACTCACCAGAAAGATTCCTACTGCTAAAGACTTGACCAATCTTGGCTCAAAGTCGACCCAGGCTGGCTGTCCTTCACCGAGTTGACGACGTTGTTTCAGAGAAGCAATTAGAAGTTCCGTCTTGATCAGAGCAGAGACCTCATCTTCGAAAGGAGGCAGTTCGTTTGGTTCTTGTTCTTTTTTGTTCTTTGGAGAAGACAATTGATCGTTTGCTTGTTTAGGTAGACCGCGGGTTGGAGAAGGTGGAAGATTGGGAATGGGACGCTTGAAAGAGTGTGAGGTTTCTTCGACTTCTTCCCTGATTTGGACTTGAGATCTCTTGACTGGAGAGATAGAGTCGAAGTAAGAGGAGTCTAAACCGAAAGGAGAGAATCGATCCGAAGGCAGAGAGGGTGAAGAGAATGATGATGGGAAGCGTCTTGATGATTTTGGGATCTCGAGAGTGAGAGAAGGAGTTGGACGTCTGAGAGTGAGGGAGCTCATGTTCGCTTGGAGAAGAGGTGGAGGGGGTACTGAGGGATGTTTGAGATCTGAAAAGAGTGAAGGATAAGAAGATATCTGATGAAGAGAAGAGAAAGGGAGAAGAACAGCCTGGCTTATGAGCAAGTTCCACTCTCTCTGACCTCACGTCAGCTGCTCACGCAAGAAAAGTCTCCGACCTTTATATTAAAACCTTAATTTGATACCCGCAAACTGGATTTGAGACCAAAAAGAGCGAGCCATGACGTCCTTTGGGTGACAAATCGACAAATCTCACCCCTTGGTCTGGGCTTACCCCCTTAATTTTACGATCAGATGCATGCCTCTCCATTTCATCTCCCTTGCATTTGGAAGCTTCGACTTGCTGTGTAAAACATCAAGGGTTGTTGTTACTTAGCAGCAACGGACGCTACGAACAGAACGAACGTACAAATCCGAACACGGATTATATAAGCCAGCCGTCTTCGAACCATTCAAGTAGAAACTCGCATCAACGTTTCCTTCATCTTCAACCACACTTGCCTTCCTTCACGCTCTTTAAGATCATCTCGAAGATGAAAAGGCTTCACCTCAGGCTGGCAGAGGTCGTTGGAAGCCTCATAGTCGCAGCTCTGGTGGCGGCAGTCCCTCGTTCTAGGCTTCATCTTCGGTTTGCCTTCACGTTACAAGTTCCACGTTCCAACGACGACGACGCACGATGGAAGCAGTCTGACTGGAAAGTATCTATCAAACTATGATCAAGAGGTCTGGTATGGTGAGTTTACTTCGAGATCTGAGAGAGGCAAAGCCCATTCTTGAGCTTTCGTTGAAGCGTTGATTGACCCCCCGTTTCTCCCTTTGTTCTCAATCTCCATCGTCGGCAGGCATACAATATGCTCAGCAGCCTGTCGGAAACCTCAGATTCGCTGGACCAGAACCGATACAAGGTACTACCACCTGGAGAGGCGGACTGGATGCTAGTGTTCCAGGGCCTCGTTGTCCACAAGTCTTCAAATCTAGCCAGGACGAAGCATGCTTGCTTGCTAACATTCAGCGGCCTAGACCTTCACCTTCATCTCCTCCTCTTCCAGTAGTATTGTTCATTCATGGTGAGTCAGAGGTGTCTTGGAATGGAGCTGAATATGATCACGCTCTGCAAGATCTCATTCCTGTTTTCTTTCTCTTTCTTTCTAACTTTGTTTCGAACAGGAGGAGCATTTCAGTCTGGATCTGGCCTCGATTTCAATCCGTAAGTATCATAGAGGCTTAGTTCAAGCCTATCTGGGTCGATGTTTAACGGACACGAAACGTTAAATGCAATCTTTCCTTGTTTCTTTCTCCTTTTGCAGATCCAAATTCATCGCAGTCGGTCAGAATATCTCTCAGCCTTTCATCACAGTCACGATGAACTACCGACTCGGTCTCTTGGGATTCATGGCTTCTTCTGATCTTGCAGAACTAGCAGGAATCGACCCAGTCACTGGGTTTGGAGAATCAAACATCTTCAAGTTCCAACAACGTCAGACTGAACAGAGGCTACCTAGACGTCGAGGAAGCCATTCGATGGACCTCTGAGAATATCGATTCCTGGGGTGGAGATCCTAATAGGTCAGTCTTTTGCGTAGACGTAGCTGTCTTCTTCGATCCCAGTCTGACTTTTGCGTTGACAATCGTTTCCCACCACTCCCCCTTTCCTCCTACGCTCTTTAGAATGACGATCTACGGACAATCTGCGGGAGCAAACAATATCGTGGCTCAAATCCTGGCTTCCACAGGCTCACCTCCGAAGCAAATCACCAGCTCTACTGCTCTTAGACAGCGGACGCTACCGAAACCTTTGAAGCCTCTTTTCAGATCAGCAATCCTTCAATCACCTCCTCTAGTGCCAATGATCCCACCAGATTTCAAAGATTTCCAATTCTCTCGAGTTTTGGAAGCTACGAATTGCAGTGCTTCTACCACGCCTGCAGAGCGAGTCGATTGTCTGAGATCGCTTTCGTGGCGACAGATTAGTCAAGTCAGCACTACAGAGAGCGTCTTATCGAGTCCTTCCAACAGAACTTTGACACCTCTTGGTGAGTTACAATAGACACTCTCGGCTATTCAGAAGGCTCTCATCGAGCACGACTGAGAGTCAAACATGCTCGAAGAGAACCAAGTCAAAATCACTCTCGAAATACCTCGAACTCACCCCATTCTCCATGCTCTTTCCTTTCGATTGATCAGGAGTCTTCCCTTGGATACCAAGCTTAGATGGAGGTCCAAGTTTCGGAGGATTCTATGCCAACTCTACTTCGAACGCTCTAGCTTCTTTGGAATTCGCCAACATTCCGATCATCTTCGGAAACAATCTGGACGAAGGAACAGTGTTTGCACCGAAAGATTTCGACGATACTAGGGTTGGGGATCCGACTCTCTCAAGCTCGAAAAAAGGCAATTCGACAATACCAAGTCATGCAAACTCTTCATCGACAAATGGTCACCGAAATCCTTTCTTTGACCATCACAATTCAACAAGTCTCAACTCCACCTCTTCATCAAGAGATCCATTCATGTCAAATTCCACTTCTCCACCGACAGCAAATGACACGCAGGGAATCACTGATTTCGACGACTGGATTCAATCCTCTTGGTTCTTGGATGCTTTCTCGAGAGAAACGAATTCTACCTATTCCGAGTTGGCTGAATTGTATCCAGACATTCCAGCTGAAGGCTCTCCTTACGATCCAGTAGGAGCCTCGAAAGAGGACAGATTCTTTGGCGGAGGGGACAATCAGTACAAGGTGAGTAGCTGTTTCGACTTGGTTCTCTGTTTATGTGTCATTGATCTTTAACTTTTATAACGTTTTGATTGTTTTTCTTTGCGTTCTACAGAGAAGCGCTTCTATCTATGGAGACATCCGATTCCAATCTCATCGTAGGTTGATGCTAGACGCTATAGTCGAGCACACTGCGAATCAAACTTCTACTATCAATGTTCCCGCTTGGGGATATCTCTACGCTCAACACGATCCAGGTGCTCCTCCTTCAGTCGGAGTTCCTCACACTTCCGATTTGAATTGCAGTGAGTTGACTTCTACTTTTATCAGCACGAATCCGAGACCCCTAGCCGTCTTCTTCTCATCTCTTCGTGGTCTATTTTCCTTTACTCTATTTTTTCTTGCCTTTAAACTTCAAAGTCCAATACACTCCGAATTCCAGATGTAAGATCATGGCTCAACAGTTCATATCCTTCATCTACAATGGTGACCCAAATAACTCGACTCGTAAGTTCATTTCTTTCTCTCAACCAGCATGTTGACCTTGGACTGACGATGCTGTCCTCTTTCGCTCTATTCATCAGTGAACTTGCCGAACTGGCAGCCGTACAACCAATCGACTAAAAGATTGATGCTCTACAGATCTGATGGGCTTTCGTTCCTACCGGACACATTCCGTCAAGAACAGATCGACTTTTTGACTTCCCAGCGAGTGTTGGATCTCACTGGACGATGATATCGTGCCTTATTTTTCTATCTGTACTCTGCTCCATCTCTCGGTTTTCCCATCCGTTTCTCATTGTTCTCTTGCATTGCCTCCCTCGATTTACGTTTTTGTCCATCTCTTTAATGTCGTAGTCTCTGCAAATATCCATAGATTTTCATTCTCACCAACCGATCGTTGTTCTCTTCTTTTGAATGTTGTTTCTTCAAAGTTCTCTCGCGAGGGCAATGAAGTAGCATCTGAATAGCTTGCATTTAAAAGAGCATCTCGAAGGATCGAACAAATATCTCGAAGCCAATTGCATCTCGAAAAGAGACAGAAGCTAAAGCGTGGATACTATTGAAAAATAATCGACAGAGTTCAGTGAAATCTACAGTTTTTAGGATTTGGATAGAGGTTCACGAGAGAAGTCGAGAGAAGCTGCCGGACTGTGAGAGGAAATTGAAAAAGGGAAGTGAGTTAACAAGAGATGGTAGACATTGAGAATGAAGAATGAAGTGAGAACGAAGCATCATTTTGAGGTTGAAGACTCTCGAGAGGAATAACGTCCCCCTGGGAAAGAGTGATCATCAGAGAAAGGAATTGAGAAGAAGAATCCACAAATGATGACAAGACATTCCCTAGATCAGACTCACCACAACTATCACTGCTTAAGATCGGAGGCGAGATAAGGATGACTGAATCGGGACAAGTTCTTGATGAGCCAGTTGGCGGCTGTTTTGTTTGGCTCACTGGGATAGTAAGAGTTGAACGTATCTTTGATATCCACCCAATCAATTTGAGAGCAAATTTGAGGTGTTCCAGGCTTGAAGGCTACGTTCCTAGGAGAAGAAGTTGATGTTTCACACAATGTGAAATCACCGTTTGCACAACGAAGCACTATCTCTGAGGGCAACCATTGATGAAGGGCGCGTCTGGAAGCAACCATTGATGCCAAATTGATCATGTCGACTCTCACTTGATCCTCTTCTCGCCCTCTGAGACTGAAGTGGACCAATTCCGGCAACAACAGCTGATCCTTCCAAGATGATCGAATACTCTCTTTGCTCTGTGGCGTGAGGAAAGAGACAAGAGAGTCGCAGAGATCGGCTGAAGATAGTCCCTCTGCTTTGATGCTGAGGTCTTGAAGCTCTGCGAATCCTTGTATCGATTTCAACAGCGAGGAGGCCGCCACTTCACCAGAACCGTATTCCGAAATATTTGTGATTCCAATTGATAAAGAATGGAGATGATTGGACTTGAGAAATGCAAGATCGTCTATGAATTCCACTTCTCCAATCGACAGACTTCGCAGAGATGGAGCTGCTAAATTGTTGAGGAAAGTTGACCCGTCTTCGTTGAAACCCTCCATAGGAAGTGTAGCTAGGTTCAACGAGGTCAGTGAAGGTAAGTTGAAGGTCGGCATCTCCATAGACTCATCTTCCTCAGAGAACTTTACTTGCAAAGGAATCTCCACCGTGATTAGACTCTGATTCGAAGATAGAAGCCTCAACACCCAGTGTTGATGAATTCTAGGGTCACTGATCTTGACCACCTTCGCTCTCACTAGGATAGACGAAAGAGCGTCATCAAAATGCAGATTGGAGGAACCACAGATGAATATGAATGTCTCCAATTGCTGAGGTTTCCAAATTGCAAGATTGGTTGCGGAAGTCAAATCATCAGAAGCTGGACGATGGAAGTTGTTGCTTGAATCGATCCTTGAAGAAGAGAAGACCTTGAGCAATGGGCAGCCGTGAGCATTATAGAAGAGACCGTATCCCATGTCTCCTTGATGAGCCACTTCAATTGAGCGAAGAGTGAGCGCTGAGCGTGAGAGAGCCGGTCTAAAAGAGTGTAAACTCTCGACGTCCAGCACTTCCAGGTTCACGGAATGGATGGAATCATTACATCTCTTGCTGAAGTAGCTCATCCCTTGAAGGATCTGCCAAATAGTTCCTGTCATCGTAAAGCTTCTGAATAGTTCATCCTCTCCGAGAATGGATTGCTTGAATTGCTTGGAGACTCTGGCACATCTCATCAAAGATGGACTGTCGCAGAAACCGACGATCTTGACAAAGAGTTCAGGTGAGACTCTCTTGAAGGATCCTCTCTTCTCCAGGTCCTTGGCTTCTTGAATAGATTCCTCTAGTTCGATGACATTGTGAGAGATTAGGGAAGTGGTTGGATCCTCGTTCTCCGCGAAGTGACCTTTGGCTAGATTCAAATGATGTTGGACCATTCCTAGGTAGGCAAAGGCGGCTCTGAGATGAGTCTGATGGATAGAAGAGAACATAGATGGGCAGATAGTCAGAACTGTATTATACAGAGTCAAGTTCAAGATCATAGTATAGACACTCACCTCGACACTCTTCTTCGAGTTCAGAGCTCTTTCGACATCTTGGACCGCTTCGTAAGGTCGATTCGTCTTTCCCAAGCTGATGCTTCTCATCATGAGAGGATGATGTACATCTTTGGGATTGGAATCGATGATCTGTAAAAGGGAGTAGCAAGGGAGAACAGACAAGATCGATCAGCAGTGAGCACCAAAGAAGAAGAAGAAAGGAAAGACAGCTCTTCTCCTCCCTTTCTCTACGTAGAAGAATGTATACTGACCTGTGAGCAGATGGTTTCAGTTGTCTTGAAATCAAGTCTATCCAATGAAGCTTGAGCCTCGACGAGGAGATCTTCATGAGGAGAGTTTGCAACTCGTTTTGCAGCTGGCTCCGATTGAGACTCTTCGTTGGTTCTCTTGGGCATGACGAATAGTATTTGATGAGATTGTTGTTTTGATAGATGAGAGAACTGCTTCTAGTCGCAGACAGAGCCACTTCTTGAGCGTTTATAGTCGGAGAGAACGAAGCTGGGCAGAGAAAAGAGAAGAAAGGACAAAGATTCAAGACGAGCCAGTTAGCTTCGTGCAAATGGCGATAGATCTCTGCTAGTGTATCTATACTTACTGCAATCGATATTAGAGAAGTAAGAAGGAGAAGAAAGTGGTTATCTGAAGCGAATGATGTGATTGATTGCTCGTCAAATCCAGCAGATTGCTTTTCCTCTTTCTCTTTTCCAGTTTTCCTTCTTCTCCTTCGACCAACTCATCCTTTCCCCTTCTTTTCGATTCTTCTCCTACTATCTACTACAGTCGCCAGTCACCTCCAGCTACTCACTGCGCAAGATGGACAACAGCAACGAGCACCTCAAGGATCCTCTCGAAGAACTCCCGAACGAACTGTTCGCTCATTCTCTCTCCTTCCTTCCACCTCAGTCAATCGCAAACACGACGGCCTTGTCGAAACGATGGAGATCCACAGTTCATTCGCATCAGTCTCTCCATAGAGAGGTGGACCTCAGTGGGTTTCTGGAAGCGCCTGCAATTCTCTACCACCTAACCCATCTCTCTTTTTTGGCTTCACACTCTCTCGTCAAGGTCTCCCTCAATCTGGGATCCTTCTTCAATGATTGGGAGAAAGGAGGGGATCGGACCATTTCGACAGTTGACACTCTGTTCGAGATCCTCAAGCAGTCCAAGGCAAGCATCCTGGAGTTCTCGTTGAGATTATTCTATCACGATGACGATTCCATTGAAGATCGTCGGGATCAACACAAACCGCTTCTATTTCTTCTTCTGGTCATCAAAGAACTTCATTCCTTCATCTTCTTCAAGTCAATCAAGATCGCCACGAACCTGCCATTCACTCTCAAAGCAAACGGTCATGGAAACCAATTCTCCTTAACGAGTTCCTTTGGATCCGAAGACGACGATTTAGCTAGTGGTGAACAGGCGTCAAACGTTATGAAGGAGGTCAGAAGACTAGTCGGAGTCGATGGTGGCATCACTGAGCTTTCTGTGGAAGGAATTTGGGGCTCTGGACAAGGTGACGTGAAGGTTGTGGAAGAGCTAAGGAACTCTAGCTCTACCATCCAACATTTAGATTTATACTACCTCGGTGATCAAGTGGTCCACTCGGGATTGTGGAATGACGTAGTCAACTGTCCAAAACTAGTTTCTCTTAGTCTTCGTCTTATTCGGTCAGGAGAGCAGAATCAACTAGTAGGCGTACCAGTTGGAAATCAAGCTACAGATCTCAAAACCATCGACCTCAACATACGAAAGCTCGATGTAAATTGGGATTCTTTGGCATCTTGGGTATCCAGGTTAGAAGTACTGAAGCTGAAGCTGGACCGTCGAAGTGGCCAGGGAACTGGTTTACTCAGCAAGGGAATCAATGGATCAATCGTCTTCAACTCTAGAGAGACGCTCAAACAGCTCCGTCTGACAAATGTCGGTAGCGGTCCCGATTTGGATGCTGAGGGAGAATTGTCTTTTCCAAATCTTGAATCAATCTTCTTAGAAGAGCTCGGCGGTTCTGCTTTCAGAAGCTTCTCCCATTTGAGAGCTCCCAAACTTCGTGAGGTCAAAATTTATCCATTTGTCAAGACTTTAGGTGGAATTGTAGAATTTCACGCTTCACAATTGGTTGAACTTGGGTTGGGTCTAGACTGGACGGATCCCAACATCAACAGTGAGCCGTATTTCAAGGACATTATTCTCAGATTTGAGAGCTTAGAAGGATTGAGCATCTGGCCTTTCGATCCTAAGCAAGATACCACGGCTCTCGGATTGGAAGAAAAGCTTTTACCCAAATCTCCGCCGCCTTGATTCTAAGGAGCTAAGGTACATGTTCAAGAAAAATGCTCCAAAGTTGGACATATCATTGGATCTAGCGAAGGACAAACTGGAGGAAGAACTTTGAACGGATAGAGCCTAATTGAGGTTGGAGAAGATGAAGGGAGAGGAGAATTCAAAAGCAAAATCTTTCTTTTCTGGTTTCCTGAGTCTGAAGCGAGCGGTTGAATGACTTGAACTGTTATACTTACAGGTGAGCGAGTAGGCTTAGATCGAGCCAGCTCTGACTTGTAAGATCTCTTCAAATCTCTTTTCTCAATGCGTTTGCTCTTTCCTTCCTCGTTTTCCTATCTTCTGCAGATCCTCCCTCTCTCTCGAGTGTATCTCAATCATCAACGTGAGCCCGGAATACGAGACGCTTCAGCTTCATTTCTACTCCCACCCCCACTATCTCTTCGAATCGATCAACAAGTCCTTTCGAGTGTCGATTCGAGAGAGATTGTATCTGTTGAGAGAGCGCCATTTGGTTCTCGCTTTGACTTTCAAGACAGATCTGAATTCCTTTGACATTATGCATTGCTTCTTTATAATTGTACACGAGACACAGAGAGGTAGTAAGAGAGAGACACTGAGGGGATATAAAGCAAACTGGAGTGTGATGAGTTGTATGACGAAACTTTGATCGAGAGATGAATCATTAAATGTGAGAGTACGAAACCATTGACAAGTTAAAAGAGACCAAAAGAAGCGAATGACCAAGATTCATAAAAGTTTCCCGATATCTATTTCCCTTTGGCAGAAGTTGAAGCATTACTTTTAGAACCACCTTTCTTAACACTCTTGAAAGGACCAGAACCAACCAAACTAGCTTGTTTCTTATTAGATTTCCTCTTGTTACTCTTTGATGGTTCTTCGACTATGATTTCAATTCCAGATTGTGAAGGTTCCACGGGAACAGAACTACTTGGAGGAGATAACAACTCATCTACCATTTCTTCATCATTCTTATCTTTATTCGTAGTAGAGACTCTCGAAGCTTTAGGCTTGATTTGTTTCTTGACCTTGTTAGTTGCCAAAGCCTTCTTCGTTGCATCAGAAGAAGAAGTTGATTTTTTGGTCTTCTTAGAAGTCGAAGTATCAGAGCTATCAGCAGAAGTAGAAGAGTTCTTCGCTTTCCCTTTTCCTTTACCTTTTGAAGAAATGACAGCTTGATTTGCGCCAGCAATAGTTGCAGCTTGAGCAGTACCAATCTTCTTACTTTTCCCAACACCTTTCTTGTTAGCTTTCTTTCCACTACCTGTCTCCTTCGTTGAATTCGAAGAAGATCCATTAGTTGAAGAAGTGACACTAGAAAGTGGAGAAGAACCGATTTGATGATTCGAATTGAAGAAATCATTTTCAGAAAGATTTGCACTAGAAGGAGTTTGACTTCTAGAATTCTTTGATCTATTCAACAATTTCGAATTCTTCTTTTCATTCAATCTTTTTTCTTCTAATCCTACTAATAATGGTTGCCAACTTTCTTCCAGAGGAGGTTGAGGATGATTATAAACGTTTTCAGAGACGAATTGTTGTTCGTTAACAATCAAAGTATGACTAGTAGAAGCTGAATTGGTAGGAATTTCTTCATCTTCGACAATTTTATCAAATCCATTACTGAATTTGGTATTAGAAGCAGCCAATTTCTCAGCTTCCAAGAAAGGATCTCTAGCAGCAATTGGTTTCCCATAAGGCCAAAGACCTCTAGCAGCTCTCTGTAAATCTCCTCTTAACCAAAAATCAAAGACTCCATCCCATTCCTTAGCTGGGATTGGGAAATCGTAATTCAAAAGAATACTTCTAATAGGTTTGTTTGGATCATCTCTTTCATCTTCTTCATCTTCTTCATCTTCTCCAATCGATGATGGAGTATCGGTACGTCTTCTAGAAGATCTTCTACTTCCACCTTTAGATCCGGATCCATTAGTTGAACTTTCATCGCCACCACTTTCGTCGTCTTCATCCTCATCTGGATAGATCCTTCTATCTCTAGCTTTACAAGCTTTAGAGAATTCTCTAACGATTCTTTTGGTTCCTGGAACTTTGAGACTTGTACCAGCAACGATCAACAAATCTGGTGGTAGCGGTTTCAATTTAGGTTTGCCAATCATTGAACCATTATTCTTACGATTTGGTAAAGGTTGAGAACTGGAAGGGAAACCATGATTGTTTCTGTTCGAATCTCCATCATTCGAATCATTGAAGTTAGCTCCCAAAGCGTCCTTTTCGTTCTCAAAGACTTGTAATTGTTGACCTTCTTTCAAACCTAAATCCATTCTGAACTTGGATTCCTTTTCCTTTTTGAATTTTTCTCTATCTTTAGTTTCCTTCCTTTCTCTAGTTTGTCTTTCTCTCAAAGTTTCAGGTACTGGTGGTTCAGAAGGATCTCTAAGACCTAGGACGTCTCTTTCTAAACATTGTCCAACTCTTTCAGCTCCTTCATTTTGACCTCCATAAAGTACTACGTCTACTTTCATCAATCCAACTCCTCTAGATCTCAATCCACCAACCAATCTAACTTCGTTTGCAACTTCACAAGTTGGACAAGGAATTGGTTCTCCTTTTGCTAACAATTCCAAAGCTTTCTCTGGAGTAGTTGGAATTGAAGGACCATCTTCCTCTTCATTTCCTGCCTCTTGAAGCTCTCTGGATTGAGAATTGAAAGAGGATTCCATTTCCGATTCTTCGGAATCATCTCCAACGTCTTCTTGAATGTCCATTCTTTGAGATGCATTTGGTGAAGTTGAGAATCTACGTCTCAATTTGGTTCTCGTAGTGTCCCTTTCTTCTTCTTGAATGGTTCCAACCTTGATCTTACTACTGTCAGGTAGAATCATTTTATGAGCACAAATCCGACAAGTCAAAGTTTGAAGACTTCCATGAAGAGGAACGACTCTTGGAAACATTGGAA
This sequence comes from Hemileia vastatrix, assembly GCA_030280995.1. Taxonomy (NCBI): domain Eukaryota; kingdom Fungi; phylum Basidiomycota; class Pucciniomycetes; order Pucciniales; family Zaghouaniaceae; genus Hemileia; species Hemileia vastatrix. The sequence goes on along the minus strand of JASXTE010000418.1, from coordinate 36,211 downwards.
TCTTTGCATTCGTAGTTCCATTCTCTTGATGATCGTTCTTCTTGTTGAAAATCAAGGCTGAATCACTTTGAGATCTACCCCAACTTGAGGTTCTATTTCCAAGATTCGAAGGACCAGGTTCAGATGCTTCGTTTTCGTTTTCTCCTTTTAAATTCCTCTTTCTCTTTCCACCAACCAAATTCCTTTTGGTCAAAGTTCTGTCACCAGTTTCTCCTAGACCGAAAGTTAAACCTGCTCTTTCTTCCAATGCATCAATGTTTTGGGTATAGACTCTTAATAATCTACCTTCGACGTCTAATCTTTTCAATAAATGATGGAAGGAAGTTGGTTGAGCTACGTCTGCTAATTGCTTGAGTTCAGAGATCATAGCATGAAAGAGAACAGAGGTCTTTTGAGACTGCAAGATAGAAAGATAGAGAGAGGAAAGATTAGTCAGTAAAGATAGATAGATCGAGAGGAGGAAAAGCACCGGTCTCTCGAGAGGGGATCTGATACATGAAGCAGAAAGACTATGGCTTCATTCGCTTTTCTATATTCTCAGGGGATCTTTAGATGCATAGATCTCAAAGTGATCAACCTAATGGTGGCGAACCTCCCTCTCTCGATCGATTGCCTCTTCTCTCTCCTTTCTTCAATCCTTCATTCTTCCCGAAAGTAAGATGAGGCATAGGTTGTATCATCCACAGACTGTTCTCACTCACCTGAAACAGTCTGGCATCGAAAAGATCCTTCCCACTAGTCAGACCCGCACTCGGATGTTTCTCCTTCAATCTCTTGAATAGACCAGTCGAGGATCTGAAGTCAGGAATGTTTGCGGGTGGAGAGACAGATATTCCAGCACCTGTCACGATGAAAAATAGATTGATGTATTGTAGAGAAGATCAGAGAGAAAGAGAAAGGGGAAGAGTAGGGGATGAAGCAGAAGGGGGAGTTTGAAAGCAATGTTAGCCATCATCTCATCTCGTCCCAACATGCTACTTGATAGAATGAAGTGAATGAATTCCATCTTACTTACCACAGATGACTGCGATTCTTCTAGCATTAGAGATTGCTTCGTAGACTCTTGCGAGATCTCTTTCTACGTCGTTTGATTGTTTTGCAAAGGAAGGGATTGGCAAATCGGTTGGAATGTCGTAAACCAAAGGCTGACCGATGCCTGGAGTGAGGGATGGATGTGAATCTATTGCAGTTGGTGATTGTGATTTGGATGATCTAGTGATTCTAGTGTTGGATGATGAGGACTCGGATGGATGGTTTGCAGGAGGAGCAGCTGGTACATCGATCACAATCATTCTTGCAGTCGATTACGCTGGTTGATGATGTGGATGTTGATGATGTTAATAGATTTTGATTGGTAGAATGACTTGGATGAGGAATATGGATGGATTGTAGAATTGGATGGGATTGGATGGAATGGACGAAGTGGACTCCAATCTTGTTTCTATCTCTTGATTGATTTGGTCTTCTACTTTTGTTCTTGATCTATTCTTGACTGTGATTTCTTCTTCTTTCTAAACTGCAATCAGCGTCTGAAGCTTCAAGCGAGCTATGGGTGTTGGTGTTGGGAGAGAAGGCCAAAATTGGCTCGAAAGAGTCGCCAGATCTTCTCAAAAGAGAGAAGGCTCTAATTCTCTTCTTCTCTGTTGCTGCAGCGCCGGACTCTTGAATTTTTTCCTTTCGAGTATTCAAGCAACCAAATTCTGAGTTCAATTCCGAGAACCAGGAGAGGGAGTAGAGCCTTTCTTGCTCGTTTTGTTCGAGATCACGGGATCAGCAGTCATCGTCAAAAATGAGGGCGTCTACAAAGCTTTATCCTCCTCTTTTGACTCGTTTTCGAGACAAATTAAGCTCGAATTGACCGCAAAAACAATACAGAATCAGATCGAGACACTGGTTCGAGCGTTTGGCCAGAGAACTGCAAAAGTCGCTGTTCGAGCGGGGCTCTCGACGCACTACCTCCCTCCAGGGGATAAGGTGTCGACTTGAGCTTGACAAAGCAACGACAGCTTGAGAAATCACTGGAATATTCGAATCTGAGACTTTGAAGCTCGCCTCCTGGCATGTCTTGACGAGGAAAGTCGCAAACAATCCAGGGATGACTTAGACCGGCGGGAAGCAGCTAGTGAGCCTGTCAGTCCAACACCTTCCATCTATCCTGCATTATCTTCTCTTCTATTTCATTTCCTTTCTCTATTTCTATCTAATTGTTCTATTTATTCAAGTCTCTTCGATCCCCCACACTCTTTTGCAACCTCACATTCTTTTATAACTTCTCCCATCTTCCATCTTCAACTTCAAAGTGCTTCCCCCTAAAAGATAAAGGATGAAGCTCACAATCAGTTTCCTCTCATTAATCGCTTTCACTTCAACTTTGGTCAAGGCCGATTCTTCATCTGAAAACTTCAGTCTCAAGAAATTGCCTAAAACTTGGCAGGCGAACCAGGTGAGTGCTTTCGAAGAATTACCAAAATGGGAAAGATGAGGATCCTCTCTTCTGATACGGACCTTTTGGAATCTTGACTTTTGCTCTCTATAGGCTGGAACTAATGATTGTGATAAATGGGGGAAATCTTCTCAAAACTCGACTTGTCAAAAACGCTTTCATCAATTCTATAGATGGTGAGTACAAGTAGAGAGGATCCGATTTTCTGTGGGCGATAGGGGGTCGCAAGGCGTAAAGCTTGGAGTGATGGGACGGTTGGTCAGAAGCTTCGAATTGTCCGATTCTAAATGTTTGGATAACCATAAAGGGGATCGGAAGTTGTCATGTGGCGAAACGGCTGGAGAGATTTGGTTTTCTTCCAAGTTCTGGTTTTCTGAAGAGGTCCGTACTCTTCTCTCCTTCTCGCATCTCTTTTACTTTCCTATCCTTGCACCTTAGATTTCTGGTGAGTAATCAAACATTGAAAAGTTTCTCGGTTCTTTCAACGTCAAAGCTGATCCGTTCCGCTCATCTCTCTCTCTCAGTCTCTTCGCACCTCCAACTGCTGGTCCAAAGTCTCTCATCGCGGACACGGAGCGAATCGAAGTCTCTTGGTGTACCAAAGCAGGTTATGGAACTAGGTTGATTCCAGAGGGAACCATCACCAGTGCTCAGTTCCTACGTACTGATACCTTTGTTCAAATCATCGGAAAGGGAGACATGACAAAGATCAACGTCTTCCCAAAGGATGAAGGAGGAGAATTGGATCCTCATGGAGCCGACGGGCTGGGAAATCCAATTGGTGAGTACTGGGATCAGATGCTGAGAAGTCAGACCGAAGTCTAAGGTGGAGAGAAGAGAAGGAGAGAGAGACACGGCTCGCTAACCTCGGTTTTCTCTGATTCTTCCAGGAGGACTCGTCTTCTCGAATGGATTCCAAGGTGGGGAATACTCTCAATCTCACGAGTGGATGGAATTCATGGCATTCGACTCTTTCTGCTTCGGGCTTGTAAATCAACTGATCAAAATTCTCAAGAGATGTGTCAACACATTTACGACGTCATGGGTTGCAACTGGGTCATGCCATCCGACTTCTACACCGAAACCAAGGAAATCTTTGAATCTTGCTCTGGAGATGATCCAATCACTCCTCCAGGAATCTACATCGAAAATGGCTCAAGTTCAACTTTCTGGCAAGGTCAATCTCCAACTCCTTCGGCCGCTGCACCAGCCAAATCCTCTCACTGTAAACAAGTCAAATCCATAATTGGTGGTGATACTAAGAATGGTATCAAAGGTAAACATTTGAAGCAAACCACTGCACCTGCTTACTCTTCTGCAACTTCCACTTCTCAATCTAGCGTTGCCAAAGCTACTGGTAAAACTCAAGCTAGCGCTGCTGCTCAGAATCATATCAATAATAATGTAGCTGCTGGAAATTCTGTAACTTCGAGTACTTCTGGAGCCGTGGGCGGTTTATTGGTCTCTGGAATGGCTTTGAGCATGGCCTTGCTTTCAGCTTTGGTTCTCATGTAGATTCTAGAATCTCTTCTCACTCCTCTATACCATCAAGCTCATATTAATCTCTTCCATCATCATCAGTATCTTCAGAGTCAACTGAAGATACCCTCAATAGATATCGATACTCTTTCTCATCATCTACCAAGCCTGAAACATCCCGTTACCATCGACCTATATCAATCATCCACACTTCAGATACCCCTCAGATTAAAGCTTTTATATCAATCGCATCATTGTCCTAATGTCTCGCTCTTCTTCACAAATCTCATCAACTAGTCATCATCTTTCTCAATGGACTTGCTTTCTTCTTAATCTTTATTCCCACCTTCATCGTCTTGTCGCTCTTCTTCTTCATCTTCACTCGTGTAGTCGAACTTTGGTTCTATTTTCCGCCTTTCTTTACACCTTTACGTTAATTTTAACTTCATTTCATTCGCTTTTCTCTTCTTTCTCCCAAGAACGACGTCGATGAAGCGGTGAAACACGACGATGTATCGGCAACGAAGATAAATCAAGCGAGATGGATTAGAAACGAAGACCATGATTTGAAGAAGAGATAAAGGAGAAAGCACCAAAAAAAAACAAGAGAGATAAGAGAGATAAAAGCAGACAGAGCAGAGCAGAGCCAAACAGAACAAACCGGAAGAAATGAAGGAATCAACTAGAGGAAAGTACAATACGAGACAAATATAAACCTCCACCATAACAACCTCAGTGATCAACTTCTAGTTGAGGAGCATTCGTCTTGAAGAGATTTCTAAGCTGCTTGCTAAGGTCTGAATCATATTCATCTTCGTCCTTCGAAGCTGAAGCACTGATGAGACTTGGAAACTGACTCTTCGATAACCACCTTGCAATCTGATCGATTTCCTTGTCGAAGAGGATAGTGAGATGAGCCAGAGATTCAAAATTGAGAATGAGCTGTTCTAAAACTGAATCATCGACACTTTCTGGATCATCTTCTTTGATGTGAAATCCAAGTTCGACCAGTGTTGAAGCGTGGTTTCGTAGTAGAATACCGAGATGAGTAACCGCTTTGGAGTAATTTGTATTGTCTCCAACAAAGAGTTCCTTCAGTTTTGGTGACCTTAAATCTGAGAGGAATTCCAAGGCGTATTCACCGATCCAGAGGATGAGGACTTCGAGGAGCGGAAATTCATGGTCCCCCTGTTTCTTGCCTAAACCCATTCTATGATGAACTCCTCTCAAGCTCAGGTGTTTCAATGTTTCCTTCGAGTTGAAGATGATTGAACCTCCTGAAGGACCTTCAGTAAAGATCCCAACGGCCGGAGAACTATTGACGTCCAAATCCAGTTTCAATTCCTCCAATTCATTTCCAACCCAACGGTTGAAGGAAATCCAATCCATTTCAATTTCATTCAAAGTGAGATCCAGATGTTTGAGATTTGAACAGTTGCTAATAGATTCCGGGACCTTTAATCTCATCTGATTTTCCGCATCTGGATCAAATCGACCTTCGAGGTCAAGTCGGAGGAAATTGAGACCGCTACATCTGACGACGAAGTTGAATAACTTGAGTGGATCCAGAATCTTGAGCCTGGTTACATTGAGATGTTGCATCGTGATTGAAGAAGATTCCAATTGTTCCAAGACCTCAGAGTCATCCTCTCCTTCGTCTCCGTGAATCGACGTGAAGAGAGAAAACTTAGTGAAACCATCTCCCATCAAAACTTTAACCTCCTTCAAGATACGGACAATTTGTGATCGAGTTGGACTGTTGAACCAGCTTTCTGAATTGGTGAGTGAGAACCTTCTCGAAGATCCTTCTGTTCCAATTCCCAACTGGAGGTGCACAGGTGCATCGATCGTAACCTGAACCAATTTGGGAAATTCTTTGAGTCTTGAAATGATTAAAAGGACGAAAGGGATTGGATCGTCTCGGTCGTCCTCTTGAATGAACTTCAACGAAATCTCTTTGAGGGTACGAGAAAGTGAGAGCACATCAAACAACCAGCGACCAGCAAACTTATCTGTTTCATAATGGAGCAACCAGTCGTCGAAGAAGGGTTGTAGATTGAAAGAGACCTTGACCAGATGATCCAAGGCTAGAGAAGAGAGACGGACGAAGGTGCGAAAGATGACCTTGGGCTTGACTTCTTTCCACTTTGAAAGATCCACCTCTCTGTGAAGTGTCGAGTTTGAATGAATGGTTGATCTCCATCGTTTCGATAAAGCAGTCGTCGTTGCGATTGACTGAGGTGGAAGGAAGGAGAGAGAATGAGCGAACAGTTCGTTCGGGAGTTCTTCGAGAGGATCCTTGAGGTGTTCGTTGATGTTGTCCATCTTGAGTAGTGAGTAGCTGGAGGTGAATGATGATGATGATCGATAGTAGGAGAAGAATCGAAACGGAAGAAAGAGGATGAGATGGTCGAAGGAGAAGAAGGAAAAGAGAAAGAAAAGCAATCTTGATCTTGACCATCGACCAATCATTAATCACATCATTTGCTTCAGATAACGACTTTCTTCTCCTACTCTTTGATTCTCTGGTGTCAATTAAAGTAAGTTTAGATGCATCATCAGAGATCTACCGCCATTTGCACAAAGCTAACTGGCTCGTCTTGACTCTTTGTCCTTTCTTCTCTTTTCTTTCACAGCTTCGTGATCTCCAATAGAAACGCTCAAGAAGTGGCTCTCCCTGCTATCAGAAGTGGCTTCCTTATCTATAAAAACAGCCAATCCATCAACTACTACTAGTCATGCCGAAGAGAACGAACGAGCAGTCTCAATCGGAGCCAGCAGCAAAGCGAGCTGTAAACTCATCTTCTCACGAAGATCTCCTCGCCGAGGCTCAGGCTTCTCTTGATAGACTTGATTTCAAGACAACTGAAACCATCTGCTCACAGGTCAGTATACATTCTTCTACGTAGAGAAAGGGAGGAGAAGAGCTGTCTTTCCTTTCTTCTTCTTCTTCTTGGTGCTGACTGCTGATCGATCTTGTCTGTTCTCCCTTGCTACTCCCTTTTACAGATCATCGATTCCAATCCCAAAGATGTACATTATCCTCTCATGATGAGAAGCATCAGCTTGGGAAAGACGAATCGACCTTACGAGGCAGTCCGAGATGTCGAAAGAGCTTTGAATTCGAAGAAGAGTGTCGAGGTGAGTGTCTATTAGGGCATGGCAATGGTTCATTTGCATATGAACGTGTTCATTTTGGTTCATTTTTTCAAAGAAATTCTGACGATAGATATGCCTTTGAACATGAACATCGTTCATATGAGACGCTTCGACCTTATCATGTTCATATGAACCTCACTTCTCGAGATGAACTTCATCTCCCAAGTGAACTTCATGTGAACGGAAATGATCCAAAGATGAACTCAAACATCACTATCAGACCTCGAAAGTCAAATAAAGATGAATAATGTAAAGGATCGTGTATTGTTGTACAGTATCTTACTCAGAGTAATCACTCTGAATCGATACTTTTCACTTTTCCAGGCTTATCGTTCGGAACTACTCGTTCGCTTGATCCTTCCATTCGTCTAGTTTGAGAAGCATACAATGACTACACAGCCTCTATTTGACACAGTCCATATTTGGTTCATTTTTGGTTAATATGAAGGGTCATAGCGGCCGAACAAGTCGGTATGAACCTTAGTGAACTGTTCATTTTGGTTCATTTTTTTATATTTTTCTAGAAAAAATTATGCAATGAACATGAACGAGGTTCATTTTTTATGAACCAAAATGCAATGCAATGAACGATGTTCATATGCATTACCATGCCCTAGTGTCTATGCTCTAGGTTCGAACTTGAAGCTGTTGAGCCTTATACCGACTAGTTCTTTATCTATCCAACAGACTCACCTCAGAGCTGCCTTTGCCTACCTAGGAATGGTCCAACATCATCTGAATCTAGCCAAAGGTCACTTCGTGGATAACGACAATTCAACCACTTCCCTAATCTCTCACAACGTCATCGAATTGGATGAGTCTATCCAGAAAGCCAAGCGGCTGGAGAAGAGAGGATCTTTCAAAAGAGTTTCTCCAGAGCTCTTTGTGAAGATCATCTCGTATGCCGACTCTCCATCTTTGATGAAATTCGCAAGAGTTTGCAAGCAGTTCAATCAGTCCATTCTCGGAGAGGAGGAGCTTTTCAGGAGCTTCATAATGAGAGGAAAGTCCACACAGATTCTTCGTGGCCTGAAGTACTTCAAGAAGAGATGAAACAACTCCATCCATTCTGTGAAATTGGAAGTGCTGGATGTCGAGAGTAAGGGGTCTTTGAGATCGAGTCTCTCACGCTGCAAGCCCACTCTTCGCTCACTTGAAGTGGCTCATCAGGGTGATATAGGATGCAATCTTTTCAACATTGCTCATGGCTGCCCATTGCTCAAGGTTTTCTCCTCTTCAAGGCTGGGTTCAAGCAACAAGTCCCATCTTCCAGCTTCTGATAGTTTGACTTTCGCAACCAATCTCGCAATTTGGAAACCCCAGCAACTGGAGACATTCATATTCACCTGTGGATCCTCCAATTTCCAATTCGACGACGTTCTTTTGTCTATCTTAGAGAGAGCAAAGGTAGTCAAGATCAGCAACTCTGGAATCCCTCAAGACTGGATCGTCAATCTTTTGTCTTCAACTCCGAGTCTCGTCGAAGTCGAGCTTCCCTTTCAGCAAGAGCTTTCAACAGAGGACGAGGCGATCAAGATGCCAGACTTCAATTTACCATCTTTAATCTCATTGAGTCTGGCTAGGATCCCTTTGAACAGTGTGTGTGGTAGCGAGCAGCTCTTCTTCAAGAAGTTAGATGCACCATCTCTTCAGAATTTATGGATAGGCTATCTTGAAGATCCTGAGACTTTGGCTCAATTGAAATCTCATCAAATTCGGAATCTTCGGGTAGGTGTTCAAGGACGCCATCCTTACCTCGATTCTGCAGAGCACTCTGCTTTCGAGCTGGTGATGGCCATCTCCTCTTTTGACAGCCTTCAAAGCGTCAACGTTCAGATAAGTGGACTTGAATCATCTCAATTCTGTAAAGAGTTTCTGCTACTTCTCACGCCTAAAAGTTCTAGAGCGATCCAGAATGGTTGGAAGAATAAACTCTTACTGCCTCAACTCAACTCTCTCACTATTGGATCAAACCCAGAACAAGGTAATAAATCACAGCAAGTCTCTGTCACTGTCATGGATCTAGCTAGTTTGGTTGCAAGTCGCCTCGCAATCAGTCGAAAAGTGTCCTATACCGACGTCGTCTTATCTTCAAATGGCGATTATAGAGCAAGTGAGGCTCCAACCTCCTCAACGAATGCTACATTTCCAGATTCAGAGTGTCAAACATGCTCTCTCGTTGAGTGTCTAGACGTTCAGAATACGAGGGTTGGTCGTGCCCCTGATCACTATAGTCAAGTGACGCCAGAAGCTTCAGCATGGCTTTCAAAGACTGTCTCGCACTTCAAACCCTCTGCTCTCTAATGGTGAGTTGCAGTGGTTCAGATTTTTGCAAAGACGTCTCCACTCAAAGAGTAGCGAAAGGCGAATCCTCTAACCTTTCTCTGTTTTTACTACTTTGGCCCTCGTTCTTCTCGAGCAGATCCTGCGCCAGAGCTCAATTTAGGAGTGGAGAAAGTGGAGCTGAGCCAAAAATGGGAGTTTGGTAGTCTTTCAGTTGGAACCTGGTCTAGACGCAGAAGAAAGAATGTTTCAATAGGTCTGGTCCGAAAGAATGTAGTTCGTAATCTTTGAGATGAAGAAGACAACGAGAGTTCAGAGTTTCCTTTGTGATCTCTCTTCAGTTTACACACTCGAACTGATGCTGTGGTACTGTTATTTTTCTTTCCGAGATCTTGAAGTCTCAGATCGTCCCTAAAGGCTGTCGGAATTTCTGAGCATCTCGATGAGCTGAGAAAAAAACAGTGAGATCAGACTCAATTGTCTTCGAACAAAGGGAACACAAAATTGAATAGCATTCTCCCAAAAAGATTGATGGTTACAGAGTTTTGATTGTCATTCTCCTTCCACATCAGTTCCGATCCCTGTTCTTAATACCCTCCCTTTTGCTTTTACTTTGTAGGTTTCAAATCGAAACTCCACCTTCTAATAATGGCAGTTCCCAAGAACAAAGCCAAGGAAACCGTTGCCACAGTCAAAGGTTTCCTCAAATGAGCCAATAAAGATAGATCGTAAGTGATGTAAATCAATTTACCATGCCATTCCGAACATTTCGATTTCTCGAAAATGATCGAAGGTCTTCCTGTCGAGTCTAGATAGGTGGTGAAGATTTCTTGTTTGATGGAATCCATTTCGAAGGGAGTTTGGATTTGGATGTTGCTATTTAATGGATGAGGAAGAGGTCCGAGAATGGTCAGAAAGATGAATGATATCGCTTCGAAAGAAAGATCCAAAAGCTCGTTCCATTTTCTCTCGAAAGACTCACCTAGCTCCTTCAGGTAGAACGACTCTAGTCCTAACCTGATCGACAGCCAAGTCAGTGATTGGAGTCAAGAACGGAGTTGCCAAACTAAATCTACCATTACCCAAACTCTTTCCCCAACCACCTTCGCCCAAATTTGAATTCCAACCAACACTAAAAGTGTAGTTCCAACCTCCCAACAAAGGATATCTAGGTTTCAATTCCAAACTTGAAACCTTAGATCCAGGTAAGAGATGAGTAGAAGTAGTGATGGTCTTTGGTGACGGTGGAACTGGTCTGAAATTTGATGTAGAGACGTTTCCAATTTGATCGATGCTGGTTGAGGTTGAAGGTAACGAGATAGATGATGAGGGGAAACATGTTCAGGAGGGGATAAAGCGACGAAGGGAAAAGAGGTGGAGAAAATTTGAGAACGAGGAAAATGAAACATTGGTAGTTAGTTTTCAATCAACATCAGAATCAAGTGTTTCGGAATGGGATAAATAAGACATCCTTGCACTTACAAATAAGCATCCTTGGAACCTGGAGGCAAATGCATGAGCAAGCTAGACAAGACATGAGTATTAGTCTTTGAATAGAAAGCTGAAGTTTGATGATCGATTCTAGAGAAATGACCTTTGAGCCTGAGAGTGGAGACGCAAACGGAAAAATGAAAAATCGCAAGGAGAGAAAAACAAGAATATAAGATTGAGTGACTCGTTTTAATTTCCAAACTTCAGGGTTCAAACTGATTATGCAACCTCAATGTCTCTGTCTGTACTCACTTTGGACCATCATTTCTCAACCAAATCCTATCTTCAGTAGCCAAATTATCTCCCCAATGACTAACTTCCACATGTCTATCCAAAGTGACGATGGAAACCACCGGAATGTCATGTACGAAATGAACTTTGGCTTGAGAAACGTAATTGATTCCAGATCCAGATCCAACACCACCCTTTCCATCTTTTGAGATTTCGATTGGAGAAATGTTTTCAAAAGGTCCATAAGTCAAAGTAGCTCCTGATTTGGTAGCTTGTTCAATTGATGGAGTGGATGATTTCCATGAAGATGAAGATGGAGTTTTGAGGATTGAATGAGAGAGAATTCTTGGATGAGGAGAACTTTGTAGTTTTTGGAGAAGGAAAGTGAGAGAAGGGTGAAAGGATAGAATTAGAAGAGTCCTTCTTATGATAATCAAAATACTGAATATGGGTCTGTTCTCTCGATAGGTCTCTCTTGAAAGCTACCATAGAGCAGAATGAAGGAGTAGCAGACTATCGATACCATTTCTTCTTGATCTCGTTATCGCTTCTCTATCCTTTCCTCGTCCTTGCTACCTATCGACAACTAAGACGAATAGTTACATGACTACTCACTGAACCTTAGTTCTACCCTTTTTAGTCTTATAAACGGATCTCAAACCAACGTCATCCTGCCATACCAATTTCTGTTCACCATTCTGTTCTACGGTTTTGGGTAGTGGAGAAGTGACATGATTCAAAGTCATTGCTACATTGACTACCAAATCCTGACCTTTTTCAGTGGGTAATAAATGAGTTGGTAAATAAAAAGCATATAATTTAGAAGTTGAACTTGAACCATTTTCTTCCAAATCTAGTTTATTTGGAGAAGGATGATTCGATTGAGGTAAAGGAATTAAATCCAGAACAGCTCTTTGGTTTGGAGTTGTACCTGATCCCAATTTGACAGTGACTTCTGAAGAAGATAAAGCATTTGATTTTTGGTTTGATAAAGATAGAATATAGGGATAGCCAGATTGAGAAGAGTTGAGGTTTGAGTGAATGTCTATGGACTGAGAAGTTAGAGATTGACCAGGTTCTAGTACTAAATTGTATAATGCATGAGTCACTGTTCCACCCAAATCAATAGTCTTTACGTAATTCACATTTGTCCAATCAGAAGAAGAGTAACTCAATGAAGAGACAAAGTTGAAACTGCTACTCAGACTCAGAGCGAGATAACTTATCGTCTGCAACCTCATCTTGTTGCCTCGTGATTCTATTCGCTTGGCCAATCGAATCTAGATCTTGAAGTTCAAATTCAATCTGATAGCCGCTTGAAGTTGACGTTGAAGCTGAATTGATGCTGATGTTCTGTCAGGAAGATCTTCTCATCGATTAGCCTGCCGTTGACAGCAGGCATCCATTTCATTGCGCACGGGCCCCCATCTTGTCGATCTTCTCCGACTATTTTTTCCATCTTTTCTCAAAGTCAATGGAAAACTCGAAAGAAGGACTTTGGAAGCAATTCTTGAGCTTGGTCCGTCGTTGTTCTCTCTCTCCCCTTCCTCCCTCTCTCATCTCTTTCCCTCAGCTCATCGGTCTCACGTCTGTCTCTAAAGATGAGCTTTGCCAGATCTTGATTTCTGTCATCAGAATACTAGACTGAGAATTTCAATTAGAAAACATCGTCATCTTCAGGTAGACAGAAAATTGAAAAAGGAGATTCTTATCGTCTTTAATTCGCTTCTTGAATCTTGACTTGCTACCACCACCATCCAAACTCATCCATCCATTCATCCTACCTTCTCGACCTCACTTAAAGACTCCAATTATGTCCGGATTCGGTGAATGGGGCGATGATTCAAGTCCACTTCCACTTCAATGGAATTCATCTCCCACTCCAACTGCTGCTCCCACTACTTACGCTCCAATGTCGAGTTCAATAGAGACTCTCCCTCAAGAGGTCCTCTCTTCCATTTGGATGAGATTGGATTCTCCAAGTTCTCTTTCCATGAGTTCCTCTTATCTTTGTGGTCAGTGAACCTTCTCTCACTCTTCCTTCATCTTTGCCAGCAGCTTATCAGCATCCGAATTGCCAAAGCTCATCATCATTTTGCCTCTCTTTCTCAATCTCATCGCTCCTTTTAGCATTTGGAAAAGATGTTTCTGTTCAAGCTCAGTTCTTTCTCTTCAGATATCCAAAGTATGAAGTTCTCTACAGAGCCATTGCTCGTGGCAGATTGTTCAGCAAGGCTCTTTTCAAGGTGAGCATTACTACAATTGACAGCTCTCATTCATGGATTGGTCGATCTTTCTTCCGATTTCTTTCTCCACTTCCGCTCTCATGTACTGATTATCTTCTTATCCTGTTCTCTCTCATTCGACAGATTCTGATGCATGGAGGAGCTCTCCTCTCCCGTGCCTTGGCCGAGAAAGTTTGCGTCGCTTTTGCTAAGAAGGAAGATAGATACGGCACTGCCTCTTGGGGCAGAAGAATTGACCTTGTCACTTTCTCTGCGATTATTCAAAAAGTCGAGGAATTGGTAAGTTGAGGATACGAGTAGGTTTTAAGGAAGAAGTAGATCTCTTCTTGCGGTTCTATCTATTTGTCAGATGTCACTTTGTCCTTCACCTTGTCAACTCGAACCTTATTCACTTCGAATTTTGAATTCCCCATAATCTTTTCTTTGGCACTCTAATCTTTCTAACTCCATCCTACCTTCTCGCTTCCGCCTTCGCACAGTATGGAAACGATTTCACCGCCAATGGAGTTGGTGACAACGAGAGATTCTATCAATGGCTGGATTATGGTTACCACAATTACGAATCTATTTCAAAGTTGTTTAAAGAGTATTCTTTCATGCCATTCCCTCTTCCAGGTTCAGATCTTGATACGGTACTTTCTAAAGCTCTCAGAAAGGAACCAGCATTACTTCCATTGATGCAAAGGAATGGTTACAACAAAGTAGCAACTGGTTTCCTCGATTATATCGTAAGATCTATTTTTTGTAGAAAAGGCTCTACTGTTCATGCAATCGTAGAAGAGCTTCAAGAATTATTCCAGGACGAGAGATACTTTGTTTCAAAGACTATCGCTTCTCAAATCACCATGTCAAGATTTAAGAGCAATTTAGGAGGAGAAGCTTCAATTCCTTACGAAGCTCTCAAATTACTTCAACCTTTCCTTCAGTTCGATTTAACTGAATGGGTCTTTGAAGTAGTAACTGCTTTCATTTCTAAGAGTTTCGATGAAGACATTATGAATTTCGTCGACGTTCTGACTTCAGACTTTCCATCGATGCCTAGTCCTTTCAATCACTATCATCAACTAGTCTCCATCTTCGTCAAGGCTGAAAAGCAGTTCCAAGGTGGAAATGCATTGGTAGATCTTCAAAACCAAGAGAGATTAATTCAACTTCGTGAATCGGTAGGACAGATTCCAGTCGTGAGTAATCTTCTCAGAGATCATCAACAGATGGAACTTTGCTGACCTCTAGACTCCGTTTTTGACTACTTCTTTCTCTATCGACATCATCTTATACCAGACTAACTCTCACATCTACGCTCTACTGTTCTCTAATATGATTCAAAGCGCTCTCTGCGTTGTGTACGCGACGAAGTACATCGTCGGCTTCAACTTACCTCTTCTTCTTCTGAAGACCTTGGAACCTAACGGAATTCTTTGTCGTCCTCACAAAGGTAGAATCTTGAAGGAACTGCTTCAAATCTCGGATCAATGGAGAGTCAGCTTCGGTGTTGGTCATATCGGATTCGGTGCTCTTTTGGAAAGATTCATCGTCAGCAAGTCTATCAACATTCAGAAGCTTCCCCTTGGATCTGTTCGTGGATCCACCAAGAGCATTCTTGCCTATGATTGGGGATCTTCTACTCACCTAGGAGGGAATAGAGAAACTTATGACTATCCTCCAGGTTTCCAACAGTTATGGAATGAGAATTTGACTATAGTTCACACTCCAGAGACTCCAACTTTTGTTATTTCTGAATCCGCTCAAGTCCTCAAAGACCAAACTCCTCCAGAATGGGAAAGAAAGAAGATGAAAGATCGTTCGGCATTCGCTTCGGGTAGCTTCAGTTCTATTTTCGAAGCTCGTAGATGTGAAATGGTCGGTAATCGCCTCTCTTCTGGTTTAGAGGTCGATCGTGTTGGAGGATGCGATGATGTCCTTGGAAGAGTCCACCCCAATTCAATCAGCATCGCTTCTGCCGTTCTAGATTACTTTGGACCTTTGAATCTTTCAGTCGGTGAGTCTTTCGAAAGCAATTGGAAAGGCTGGGGAACGTCTTCAAAGAGACGCGTCTTTCCCAGTTCGACGTTTCCTGTTCTCATTTACTGACTCACCTCTCTCACCTCTCACTTCCTGCAGTGCCAGTAATGTTGGAACATGCTGTCGTCAATAACAATCCCAAGATTATCGCCGAATATCTGAACAAAGGTGTCTCGGTCACTCTGTTCCACTTTCAAATCGCTGCCAGGCTAGGTTACGAGGCTCCCCATCAACTTTTAACGATGGTAAGACGTGGAACCATCTTCGTTCGCGCAGGCAACAAGCGTGGAGAAGACGACTTGGAAGACTCGAGACTTTTGAAAGGTAGAGCTAGTTTAAATCCAACGGAGAAAGCAAGGTTGGCCAATGTCTCGACCACGACTTCTGGTCGTCAAAGAGGTGAATTCACTTCTCCAACTCTTCAAACTATGCTTCAAGCAGAAGAGATGTCATCTCCTAATTATCAATCAGTTCTTGGACATCAACATCCTCCAGTCGCTGAAAGAGTAGTAAGTATCACTCCTCTCAAGCAAAATGTCGATTCGAGCTTCTTTCGTTTCAGCAAGCTTTGGTTGACCTTGAAAACTGACATCAACAATCTCTTCTATCTCCAATCTTTATCGCTTGTTCCCCTTTTATAGAGAACTGACGAAGAAAAGGCAGCCAGCCTCAAGAGATGGTACGAGCACTTGAGCGGTCTCATGAGGTGAGCCATCGTGTCTTCTCGCTTCTTGTTGACGTCGAAGATTTCCCAAACTCACGCCAGCCTCTTTCGAAATCTCTCTCTCTCTCGCTCTCTTCACAGGTTGGAAAAGAGAAAACATGAGATTCGCAGAGTATCGAGTCAAAAATCCAAGGCCGACAAGGTACCTTTCTATCTGTGGTTGGAGAATGCGATTCCAACTAAACCAAGAAGACCTACTACCATTCGTCGTTAGGCGCCCACGATGTATTGATCTTTGGTGCTGTTTGAGTTCCATTCTATCACTGTAGTACTTTGTTTTGTTCTTTCTTCTCTCGAAATTGACTTGGTGTGCGTTTATCGATCTGTTTCAAACTGAAATGCTTGTTTCCTTTGGTCTCGCAATTCACAACATCATTTGAGAAGTACAGGTAAAAGACGAACTGATTGATTACCAAGCTTCAGTTGCTGTCTCTCACTATCGCCTCTCTGTCGGCTGTCTTCTGCACAACGAAGCGATGCACAATCTGTCCAAGAAACACGATTCTTACAACCATTGAGTCCCCAACGTTCAGCATGAAACCCTCGCGGAAATGACCAAAAGATCTGTAAGGTGGAATGAAAACGAAACAAGGGGAAATGAGAGAGATAGAGGTAGAGAGAGGTAGAGAGAGGTAGAGAGAGATAGAGAGAGCAATTGAGAGAAATTAGACACAGAAAAGGTCGTGGGAACCTAGATCAAAGCAGCAGGGCAGTGATTAAGAGAAATTGGATCTTCTCGTCTTTCAAAATTATCTTGACTCTGAATGATGGCATTCTTTGAAGTGAGAAGACGTAGTTACCAGATTCTCGAGAACAGGGAGAAAAGCTCTGAAACTCACCTGTTGATCTGAAAGGCGAAGAGAAGAGATCTTCCATTTCACTTCCACAGGCTTGCATTTGATATTTGACTTTAAAACCCACCAATTGAGTTCTAGATCTCCAATTTGGGAGCGTTCTTGCTGAATAGGGTTCTCATCTGACGATCTGCTTCCATACGATAAACACTGGAGAAAGTATCGTCATCAGATGATGAGAGTCCAATCAGATTGAAATAAAAGTTTTCTTCCATCCCCAGAGAAGTACAAGTATCTTCAGAGGAGAAGGATTTGAGGACTAGCTTCTGGAGGCACTCAAATCTGAGAGGATCCTTCTTGAAAATAGAACCACCGCTTGGGATCGGATCTGAGTCCTTTCTAAGCACGTTCAAATGCAGTTCTACCAGGTTCGAGGCATGAGATTTCAACATGTTGAAGAGGGATTTGAGATCTCCGATTTCGTCCGCCGCAGAAGTAATGGAGAGGAAGCGAAGCTTAGGAGACGTTAAGTTTGAGAGAAAGTCGAAAGGAGAAGTGGTAAGGAAATGAAAGGAAACCTCTTCGAGACTTGGGAAAAAAAGATCTGCTTCTACTTCGGTCTCCGACGGTGCTTCATAAGAGATATTCCTCAGATTGAGAATTTGAAGAGTCTCCTTAAAGTTGAAGTTGACGGAGTGGCTAT
Source organism: Hemileia vastatrix (assembly GCA_030280995.1). Taxonomy (NCBI): domain Eukaryota; kingdom Fungi; phylum Basidiomycota; class Pucciniomycetes; order Pucciniales; family Zaghouaniaceae; genus Hemileia; species Hemileia vastatrix. The sequence continues at coordinate 18,636 of JASXTE010000418.1, read as the reverse complement.
TTCTTTCAAAGAGCTGCTCGATTCCTCGACTGCTCCTACTATCTGAATTCAGCGTAAGTTTCTCCAGACTGCATCCTATCCAGCGACCCAACGATCCCCAATTTACTTCCCAATCCTTGAGGGTAAGATCGAGGTCTAGCAGTTTAGAAGTTGGAATGTCCTCGGGCACCTCTGGCAGAATCTCCTCCTCATCTGAGCCCCAAAGACAGAGCCGAAGAGATAGAAGATCTCTGAACTTGAGAGAATCAGTCCATAGTTCTCTGTCATTGTTTGAAAGTATGAGGTCTAGATCTAAATGCTGAAGGGTGACAAGGCTAGAGTCTAGAAGCTCTGCCATCACCTCATCCTTCCCAACATTCTCCGAAGTTTCATAGAGCAATGAAAGCCCGGTGACTCCACTGCCGACCAATTTCCTGGCTTCTTTCATAACCCTGGAGACTTGGCTGCCACTAAGGGACCGATGGTCCATGGTTGAGCTAGTCAGAGATAACTGCTGTTCACGGCCAGCTTTGAGAGCTAGAGGCAGAGGGGCATCGATCGTGACCAGTCGAGCATCTTTGAAGGCTTGAAGTTCCTTCATTAGCCGGAGAACAAACTGGAACGGCTTGAGATTCCCTCCGCGTTGGAGTACTCCAGCTCCTTGAGAAAAGTGGAAGAAGATTTCTCTGAGGCTTGCCTTGGATTGATTGAGCATCATGAAGAGAGTATCGAGCTGCACAACGTCTTGATCACCTAAAGCGCTCCATTCATGGTAGAAAGAGGTCAGATTGAGAGAGACCTTGACGAGAGTGTGTGAAGTTAAGAAGGAGAACCTTGTCAAATGGTAAAGAATGGCAATTTTCTTGCCTGTTCCCAAGCTTGAAAGATCTACCTCTCTATGGAGAGCCGGGTTCCCATTTACATTGAGTCTCCATTGTTTTGATATTGCACTTGCAGTTGCGATCGAATGAGGCCGCAGGAAAGAAAGTGAATGAGCGAACAGTTCGACAGGAAGTTCTTCGAGAGGATCTTTGAGATTGCTGTCTTTCGTGTTCATGTTGTTGCAGTTTGATTGGTTGCGTTGGATGAGTAAATTGTTTGAGTGAACTTTGCGATTGATGATAGACAGGAGAAGAATCGAAATCGAATCGAAGAGGAAGGGATGTGATGGTTGGAGGAGAAGAAGCAAAAAGCAGAACGAAGAAGAAAGACAAAGATCGGCCTTTCAATTTGCACTCGGCGATTCATATCTCAAACCAAAGTGCAAGCTTGAACTTTGTTAAAACTCTGGCGTAAAATAATTGGCATCGGAGTAAAAGCGTTTCTTTCGAAGCTGCCTCCCTTAGAGCTGCTGCTCCTCTACGACAGAAAGAACTCAGAAGACTTCAAGCAAGATCGCACAAGCGATGCAGCAGACACAGATTTCATGCCAATGGCTTTGTTTGCATTTGATTTGAATAGTGATGAGGCTAGAAGACAGGGAACAATTGCTTTCAGAACAGAGCGGTGATGAAGAAGTGGGCAAAGCGAGGGATAGAGGTTTGGAAAGCAAAGCAAAGCCCAATCTTTGCAGTTGAGAATTGAGAACTTGGTGGAAAGGGACAGAGAGATTTGATCTCGAAGATGATTGGAGAGAGAGGGGAAAAGGTGCTTGAAGATTCGTTGACTCCTTCTAGAAGACGTCGATCTTCTCTCTTGTTTTTGCTGAAACTTTTTCATGCTTCGACGTAACTTGCGCCTCTATATCCTCCTCTACCCCTTCCTCTTCCCCTTCCATTGTAATTTCTTCCTTGACCATTTCCACCACCATTTCTAGGATTAGCATTTCCAGTATCACCGAAAGTTTGTAAATTCCTTCTCTCTTCTACCATTCTCTGATTTCTACCTCTATTTCCACCTCCTCCCCCACCTCTTCTTTGACTACCATCTTCATTTCTTCCACCATGATTTCTACCTCCTCTATTTCCACCAATAGGTCTCTCATGTCTCTCTTTGACTTCCGAACTAATATTATCGAAGAAACCTGTAGTCTTCGGATCATAGAAGGATTTAGGTCCACCACTCAATGCATCTTCTGGAGGAGGAATGGAATCCAAAGTCTCACTTTCTTCATTTCCATTTCCATTGGTAGTGGCTTTTGGTGCTTCTGGAGATTTGGCAGATGCTTGTTGTTGTTTTCTCTCATCTTCGAATTTCTTGTTTGCAGATTCGAAATCGTAATCTTGATCTGGTACTGGAGCAGGACCTAAAGGTAAAGGAACGTCGTACATTGCTCCACCTCCTTGACGTCTATTGCCTTGATTTGGTCCAGTTCTACCCCCGGAACCTGGAACTCCCCTATTCTGACGTGGTTGCTGTTGTTGTTGTTGATTCTGTTGAGCTTGAGCGGCGGCTGCAGCTGCACGAGGAACTGCAGGTAGATTGTGATTCTTTTGAGGAGATTTAGAATTGTTGGTTGCTGAAGGAGAAGTCGAGGTTGAAGGAGAAGTAGGTTTCTTTGAGACTGAAAGCTTGGAAACATCTGAAGCTAGAGCGTCTGCAGAAGAAGAAGCAGTTGCTGCAGTTCCGTTTGGTTTGGCAGATGAAGCTTCACCCTTCTCTCCTGGCTTCTTTTCAGGTTGAGCGACAGCTTTGGATGCAGCAGGCGAAGCTGCTGGAGCTTGTTGAGGTTGAGATTGCTGCTGTTGAGGAGGAGGAGGAGGAGGTTGCTGTTGTTGCTGCTGAGGAGGGGGAGGAGGTCCTCCGTAGAATCCACCAGGAGGACCAAATCCTTGTCCTGGTCCTGATCCATAGCCGTAACCTGGTCCAGGAGGTCCACCGAATCTTTGGACTGGAGAATTAGCAGAGCCAGAAGACTGATCCAAGCGAGAAGGACGGAGAAGAAGTAAAGCAGGATCGTAAAAGTCAGTCATGCGAGCTCCGTTACTGCTCTAGCATAAGTCCAAACACAGAATTTGAGGCATTAAAGCATCAAAGAGGGCATACAGTCAACTCTTACTTGCCAAATCAAGGCGAGTCGCTGAGCGAGGTGAGCACCTTATCGCTCGAATGACCTTCCTTCGCACTTGGATCTCAGCTCGTCTAGAGCTCCTCTGCCCTCTGATTCAATTCTCAACCTCTCGTGTCAGTGATTCAGGTATACTCACGCCGAGAATGGCAGGATCTTGGAGAGCCTGAGGAGCAGGAGCGTTACCAGGTCTGATTGGATTTGGATCGTCGATCTGGAGATCCTTTACGTCTGCCGCTCTGAATACAATGTAATCGTAAATGTTATCATTGGGAGGAATCTCTTCATGAGCTCTACCCAAAGGAGCTAGACGCCCTTCTGTACCCCAAGAGCGAACTGATCGAGAGAGTGGATGGATGGATCTGAATCAGTCTCTGTTCTGATCGACCAAGATGGATTGATAGAGATGCTGCGTAAACGTATTTGAACTCACCTTTTTCCAAAGCAATTGTAGCCTGAACAGGATCGATGCTTGCTAAGAAGCCTTGATAACGAATGTCAGCTCTAGAGATTAGAGAGATCAAAGCACCAATAAAGTCTGAAGGTCCACCACCACCGCCTCCACTGCCATTGGGCGCTCCATTGTTGGAAGGAGCAGATTGTTGTTGAGAATTGTTGTTCTGAACTGCAGGAGATTGCATCCTGACTGCAATAGGGAGAGGAAGAGGCGGAGGGAGTGAGAGCGTGAGCTGGGCAAGAAGGTTCTTCTCCTTCTTCGTCTTGAACTGCTATCCCTTTTCCATTCTGTATGAGTCAATAACTTCATCACAGCATGCAAACCATCAAGATTCTCATAAGCAGCATCCAAATCAGGATCCAAGACTTGCTTTGGAGGTGGCTCATCTCGATAGTCTTGTCTTCAAGGGGTTTCCTCACTCTACTCTCATCCTATCTCGAATTCACTCTGGATCTCATTCATTCATTCTTCTTCTCTATAATCGACACTTTCACTACAAACCCAATCACTACTAGCAGAGCTTGGTGGGACAACAAGAAAGGTAGCGCAATCGTAATCTATGCTCCCAATGTTGACAATCAAAACGGTGAGCTATTTCATTCTGCATTCGTCTCGAGTCTCATTCAGCTCTTCCCTTACTACTTCCTGACTCGATGCTTCTCTCTTTCCTTGCTATTCTATTTCAACAGCAACTGCAATCTCTACTTCGATCGCTCTTCGATTAGCCTCTTTGGATCCGACTCAACCTCAACCGCTTTCGTTGTTATCTCCAACCTCTTTCTTCTCAAAACTTCCCTTCTCTTCTTCAAAGACTTTCCAATCTTCAGGTTCTCCTCCTTACACATGCTTGGTCATTTTACCCAATGAACAATCCATCACTCCACTGATCACCGCTTGGGCTGAAAGAAAGGCTCAACTGCAAAGGTCAAGCGAATCAAAATCGAAAAGGAAGGCTGCGAATAGATCTTCAATTTCAAAGCTTTTAGAATGGATTGCGACTTCGTTTACATCTCTGATCTTTTGGGAGGAAAAGGAAGAGTTAGCGGATAGGGAGACAGAAGTGGAATTCAACGACAATGCGAGCAATTGGGAAGCTAGTAGCAACTTCACTTTTGAAGAAGAGGTCACTCCCAAGAACAGCCCGGATAAGCCTCCGGTCGAATTGAGTGGATCTCCAACTGTCGTCAACAGAAGTAGATCTAGTTCTTCAGTATCAAATAGACGTGGGAACATTTCTTCTCCTACTGCAACGGGACTTTCTTCGGCTCCAAAGAAGCCAAAGAAGAGGAGTAGAAGAAGATCCATCAGTTGGGGTGGATGGACAGCCCCTGACATCGTTGGATTCGGGAGAGATATGGTGAAAGGATTAAAGATTGGACAAAGTGGAAGAAGAGGAATGGGTTCGGTGAGTTCTCACGAGAGCTTTCGAAGAGTCGAGTTTCGAGAGTTTAAGGCTGACTTTTGAAATGCAACTCTATTTTACAGGTCATTCCTATTGTGGTCAACATGAATCAATCACCAGAAGCTTTGACTTTTGCAAGATCAACGATTCAAGGTTACTGTTCAGGTCACGATCTTTTACTCAGAGGTCTCATCATCGTCCCATCGATCTTGTCTCCAAAGAACTCTTCAAGTTCAACTTCTACCTCATCTCAATCTTTCGGGATTTCAAGTTTGCCTTCATGGGATGCACAACCAACTTCAGATGATGCAAGTGGAAGTGGTTATTCTTCTCTTCCATTCGCTCATGCTCAACCTCCAATCTCAAGGCATAGATCTGGTTCTCATTTGAGACCATTGACTTCTGCCAATCTAGCTGGAGTCTCTGATAGACATGCATCTCCAAATGGCAAACAACCTCCACCAACTCCTTCATCTCAAACTTCAAATCATCATTCAAATTCACCACCTCTCTCTCCAAGATCTTCCTTCTATCATTTGAGTTCCATCAAGAGAAACAATCTACTAGACCAATCTTTGAGAACTGACGTTACCGAAACTCTTGGTTTAGTCGACACTTTACTACCTACCTTGAGACGCGATGCTGGAAGAATAGTCGCACTAGTTCCGTCTGGTTGGGGAGATTCTATTCTTAGGGATCCAAAGCTCGCGTCCTCGGAAGCTTCTTCAGGTGGATTTGGAACAGGGTCGGAGCTTTCAAGAGGGAGGACTTTTGATACTAGAGGATCTTCCATTGGACTGTATGAGCATACTCCTTCTCCACCTCCATTCGCAGCCTCATCCAACAACGAACCCACGGAAGGCATGATCTTCTCTGCGGTCAGGGAATCGCTCAAGATCATGTGGAAACAGAAGAAGAGAGAATTGAAAAGAGATGGAGTCAAGATTAGTCTCATTATCTCTGCTCCTATTCAATCTCAATCTACTTCTCAAGATCTCGATTTACCTCCATTCCTTCAATCTAAGCGATCGAGCATCAACTCTAGAAATGAGAACGAAGGTTATAGAAGGAGAAATCAATCTTCAAGTCCAAAGAACAATTTCCCTTGGATCTCACCTTCGAATAGATTGCCAAAAGTTAGCACTCTTTCAAGTTTGGTTCATAATGTTTTGGAAACTCTTTACTTCATTTCGAATCCCGCTTCTCATCTATTTAACTCTTCTGAAGGATCAAGATCAAAGAAACTTAAGTCAAAATCGACGGACCAAACTTTGAATCTGGAGAAAAATCTTCAGAATCCTTTCGATCAGTCCCGATCACAATCGAAAGATGATGATGAGAATCAACATGAACCTGAGGAAGAGTTCGTTTCTTCATTTCAAGATAGAAGACCTACATCTGATCTACTGAAAAGAAAGGAAAAGTCGAGAAAAGATGAATTGGAAAAAGTTGAAGACGAAGAAGTGGAAAAGGTTTCTCCTTTGTTTGAAGCTATCTTATCTAGTCTTAGTAGAAGTAGACCTAGAAGTAAATACGTAAATGGTTTAGGTCCTAGAGTTGAAGAACTCTTTCAAGAAATAGTTGGGGCTAGATTTATTAGAGAAGTCGTCGGGGCTTGGTTGAGAGGCTAGTGAGCTCGGAGTGGACTTCTAGTTCAGATCTACTATTCCTTCAGTGTCAGATTCTTTAGTTTCGGGCGCATACATTAGATATTAATACTTCCAAAAGGCATACAAACAAATCCAATATCGTAGTTCTCTCTTGTTTCCAGTTCAAGTTTAATTCGCTTTTTCTAACATTCTCTCTCTCCGTGTACTCAATCGCTGTTCGTTCTTTGTCCGGTCTCTCGCATTCGCATCCCTCAATTTTTCAGTTTTATCAGTTTGACACTAGTTTTGAAATCTTCTCTTTGTTCTTTCTCAGCTTCTTCAATCTCGTATCATGACGAATCTCTTCTACTAAATAACAATTGACATTATTCAACTTTCCATTCTCGTCTGATCGCAATTTCAAAACCATCACTGCGAGGGTAGAATGTAAGCAATTGAACAATCAGACAGAAAAGGGAAAGTGAGACTTGCATTAAGATTTCGTGGTGTTTTACATGTAGCAGTTTGAGTCAAAATCCAATCCCAGAAGAAGCATTCTTCGATCTCATCCCATCCTTTTTAAATTTTTCTCTTCCTCTTGACCGACAACGTATTAACCTTAGCATTTCCAACATTAGCATTCGTACTACCATTATTAGTATTCGAAGTTTCATTCATCCCTCCACTATCGGAAGCAGCATTTCTCTTTTCGAAATCCTCTCTCAATTTCATAACTTCTGTAAATTCCACTTCATTTTCCTCTTTCCATTTCTTCAAAGCCTGATCCAAATTTTCCTTTTCACAAGGACCATTCAGGTCCAAATCGGCCCATAGAATCCCTTTTGCTACATTTTTCAATTTCTCTTCTTCCGATATCTCTGAACCTGAACTTGAACTTGGGGCTGGTGAAGAAGAAGAAGATAAACCACCTCTATGTAAGACCGCTTTCTTCAAGCCTCTTTCCCAACTTTTAGTCAACTCAATTGCAGATTTCAAATTGGACCAATCACAAGCATCTCTTAAAAGATGTTTCAAAATCAAATCTGGTAACGTTGGATTTGGAAGATTCAAAGGTCTGGCTTTTGGTGAAGTTGAGATTGGGGTTGTGTTGGTACTCGAATTTGAGGTTGAGGTTGACTTTTGATTGGAAAAATAAGTATTGTTAGAAGAGGAACTGATGGAAGGGTTTTCAGTTCTAGTTGTGAAACCAATGACAAAAGCACCAACTACATTTCCAGAACAACATTCTTGTCTATAACCCATTCTTTCCCAAAATTCATTCGGAGAAACATGATCTAGAGCTGCTCTTTCTCTCGAAAGATGTTTTTGTTGTGAAGTGATTCTAGGGACTGAGGTTGAAGTTGAGGTTGAGGTTGAATTGGAATTTGTTGAATCTGAAGCAGAAGTTGCCACTGAAACCGGAATTGGAACATTTGAAGAACCTGATTCTTGATTTTCCACCTCTCTTTCTTTCCCATTGGTATTGTTGTTGTTTTCTTCTAACCTTGGTCTCTTCGTCTCTGGACCTTCTTCTTCAACTTCTCTCTGATCTTGACCTTCACGTTCAACACTTTTAGATTTCTTCTCATCATAGTTCCCAGCATGTTCATGAGCGTCTCTAGCCAATTCATCCAGGAATCTAGATTTGGGATCATCAGGGAAATGAGGGATCAAAGTTGCTATACTGAATGCCTTCCCATCTTCTGCCGTTTCCGATCCTTTTTCCTTGGTGAAGAAGGTAGGTAAATGTAAAGGTAAAGGAGCTGGATCTTCGACATCTCTAGAATAAGGATGACCATAAATCCAATCCACATCGTTTGAACTATTGATCGGTACCAAAGGATGAGATTCCAATCGATTGTAACCAGGAATCAAATAATAAGGTCTGATGTCCATGCTAGAATTGGTCAAGATTCCAGGAACAGAGGATGATTCTTTGATGATCTTAGAGGACCTTTTCAATTCCGATTCATTTGAATGTTTGATGTCTTCAGTCAATCCTATTGAATCCAACTTGACATTTGAACCAGAAGCCAGAGCTGTAGTTGTAGCTGTTGGGCTCATCGAAGAAGAAGAAGATGCAGAAGAAGCTGAAGAACTACTTTTAGGTAAAGCAGGAATAGGATTAATCTTTCCTTTTTTCAATCGAACATCATCGAATAAATCACTTTTCAACTTTTGATTTTCATCAGCTTCTAATCTAATATGTCTAATCACTCCTTCTGTGCATTTCTTCCACCATTTAATCAAACCAGTATCCGATAGAACTCTCTTATTCTTATTCTCTGGACTTCCAGGGAATAGATAAGTAGCTTGAGATCTAGCCAAAATGTGTAGGGATAAATGTTTGATTGGCATTGTGTTACTTGAAGATCCTAATAATGAAATCCTAGGTAGAGGCGGTGGAGAAGAATTGATACTCAAATATAAATTGGGTGGTGGTGACCAATGAGATAAAGAACAGAAATGATGTAAGAATGAGTGAGTGATTAGATTTGTTAGAGAAGATTTGGAAGTAGTGTAAAGAGATGAAGCGGCTGTTGAAATCGGTTTGATAGGTTTGGGTGATTGATCTTTATTGTTGTTGAAACCAGTGAAGGATCCACTTCTAACTATTGTAGGTTTTGTTGAATTGTTGTTTTCAGTTGGTTTTGGTGAAGATTTGTTACTGTTTATCATTGAACTTGGACTTGAATTACCACCCGTAAGATTGGCTAGCATTTCATTCTTTTTCTTCTTTTCCCTCTCTTGTAAATCTCTCTCTTTCTCTAATTCTATTATCTCTAGGTATTCCATCAACTTCTCATTCCCAGGTTTATTGAAATCTCTATCTGGTTTGGGACCGAAACCTGTGGAATCCAATTTGGAAACGTAAAGTAAAGCGGATTGTTCAGAAGGTAAAGTGTAAAGATAGGATTCTAAAGCGTAAATCATTCTAGGCCCATTCTCGATAACTGCATCATCATTATTCTCATCATTTGAAGTAGAATGAGCTGCATTTCTATCTGTATCTTTGTTCTCGTTTGGATTCCAAGTAGCCGTGACGAAGATTTGTTCTTCCCAAGCGTCTACCATTCCATCCTTTACGATTCCTCTCCTGATCTCTCCCAATCTTTGTTGTTCTGGATCCGAACCATTCCTCGAGTTTGCAGAAGAGACGTAGGCTAGAGGATAGAGTTGCTTTGCCGACTTTGGAGTTGAAAAGACGACGTGAAGCCTGATGGAACCAGAGAGAGCCTTGGGACCTTTGGCTAGAGGAGAAGATAGAATGGCGGCTCGTAGAGATCTCAGTAGTGGAGCTGTAGGAGTGGATTGACTAGAAGACGAGGTTTGAGAAGTCATTTGAGCAAAAGGAAGTGTGTGGTCGAAGGAAGAGAAGGAAATGGGAAAGTCGACTTCTTAACTTTGACAGCATCCTCCATCATCCTCTATCTATAGCTAGCTTCTATTCAAGGTCAATCGATCTAGAATCAGAATCATCACCAAAGATGGCCTTCTCATTCGGCGCACCTCCAGCAGCCGCTTCTACTTCTACTTCTGCAGCTCCAACCAACTCTTTCTCTTTCGGTCAGTCTCAACCTCAGCAGCAGCAGCCACCTTCTGGCCCATCTGGCTTCTCTTTTGGGAATCAGAATCAGAATCAGCAGCCACAGCAACAGCAGCAACAGACAGCGAGTTCCGGATTCAGTTTTGCACCCAAACCTCCAGCAACGATTCCTACTGGACCTTCCAATCCAACTCCTTCCTTCTCTTTCAATAACAACAATAACAACTCAAATACGACTACGAATACTTTGAACCAATCTCAACCAAATCAATTCTCATTCGGTCAATCCACATCTTCACAGCCGAATCAGCCTCAACCTCCTCAGCAACAAACTCAAAATGGATTCAACAACAACAACAACAACAACAATTCTTCACTTTCCACTTCACTTTCAGTCCAGAACCCAAATAACAAAAGGCTAGGTTTGCCTTTGTCTACTGAGATCGATCGAATAAGATCAGCATGGGATACCAACAATTTACAGACTTGTAGATTCTTGGCCTATTTCTATAATTCAGTCCCACCTCAACAAATCAGAGCCATTTCAGATGGCTTGAATGGGAATGGGAGTGGGAATCAGAATGGTAGAAATGCAAACTTGAATGGAAATGGTGCAGAGACAGAAATCAATTATAATACTGGTAGGAGGTTCGACGCTGTGGGTCAGAGACATGAGAACCTTTGGGCTCAGGCTGTCATGGAATGTCCAGATAGGGAAAAGTGAGTAGTTTGGGATGAGGTAAGATTCGGGTTTGGAATCTGCAAAGTGGTGGAGAAAAAGAACAGGTTCCTAGAGGGCATACATTCAATTTTCCAGACAGAAGCTTTTCTCTATCTCTATCTCCATCTCTTTCCCCCTTCGATCCGAACTTTGTTTTCTTACCTTGCATTCCACTCTCTCACACTCACAATTCTCGCCAAATCCTCAGTTTGCTACCAGTCTTAGCGCTAGGATTTCCAGATCTACAAAAAAGAATTCAAGCTCAATCTTCAGAATCCATCAGACAATATCAACATTTACAAACCCTAACCAAACGTCTCTCAGATCTAACCCAACGTCATGATTTATCAAACATTGTAAGAATTAAATCCTCAGCCAATAAACAAAAGGAATTACACCAGAGCTTGATTTCAATGGTTAGGAAATCTTCTAAATTGATTGGTTCTCTAAAGAATTCAGGGATAGAAAGAAAGGAAGAGGAATTGAGGAATAGGTTAGAAGGTTTGGAAGGAGAATTGAATGGTGTGGGTGGTGGTGGTGGTAGAGGCGGAAATTTTGGGAATGGAATTGGTGGTGGAAATAGAGGAGATCATGGAAATAGTGGAGAAAGATTGAATCCTAGGATTAATGATCTGTGGGCTTCCCTTTCTACTGCAAAGATTTCTAAAGCTGAAAATAGAGATGGTAATGGTAATGGTCAGGAAGCTAATTTGGAATGGGCAATGGTCGACGAGGACAAGTTGAATGAAGTCACTAGGGTGAGTGTCTTTCTTACTTTGCCCTCTCACTTTTGGATTCTCAATGTCGAGATTCTTCTTTGTCTTTCTCTCTATGAGTTTTTCTCTTGGTCGTCTCACTGACCTTCTCCTTGTTTTTGGTCAATCTCTTTCTCTTTTTCCGCCCTTGGTCTTACATCCTTCGTTGGTTCTTCCTTTCGCTTTTCTCCAACAGATCCTGGGATCTCAACAACAAGGTTTGAGCCATCTTCTCAAGACTCTGGATTCGGATAATAAATCCATAGATGTCGTTTTGAAAGGTCTGGAGGGAGTGGGAATGATTGGAAGGTGAAAAGAATCATGACTCGTGCTCTTTCGGAATGATTCCCCAATTTTATTCTGTCTTTCCCTACGTACTACAATTAAACAACTTTACAATGTATTATGAAGCAGATCTGATTTTGTTGAGACGTTCGATGTGCGTGCAGAGCTGTTCGTTCGAGATGAACTTTGTCTCGAACAAATTCAAAAAGTGCTCTCATCCTCTTGACCTTTTACGAACTCCATCAAACATGAACGAATCGATCAGAATCCAAGGATCTTATCCTTCTTTGCCACAGGATGAATCAGAAGCCAAACATTTCCTCAGGATGGCTTTGGCTCAAGTCTTGCCTTCCGACGAAGGTATCCAAGCTGGAGATGCTATGATCAAGCTGAAACAATATGCTCAGAAGGCTGCCGAAAGCGGTGCTGATGGTAAGTAGCCTCCATCAAGATTCTGATAGAAAAACATCGAGCCACAGCATTGCATTGGTAGTGCTCATCCTTTCTTCCATCTTTGCAAAATATCAGTCATCGTCTTTCCAGAGTACTTTCTGACGGGCGCCACTCATGATCATTGGAGACAAGTCAGAGAGAATGAATACCCGATCGGATGTCCTATTCTTGTAAGTCAATCAAGAAGTAAGAAGAGAGAGAGAGACTCACTTTTAAGGAGTCTTCGTTGATTGAAAAGCTTTTTCGACATGCTCTCTACTCCACTCTTCTCTCTCCAACCTCAGCCTGAAGAGGATGACGAAGACCACTGGCTACATGAAGTCTGTTCGATAGCGAAAGAATTCGACCTCGATATCGTTGCTGGAACTGTAGTTGAACTGGGAGGTCATCATCCACCTCATCGTAACGAATCGAACTCGAATCACAAAGACAAGCTTTTCAACACTGCAAGATATATCAATAGGCAAGGTGAAATACTAGGAACATATACTAAATCCAATCTATGGCATCCTGAAAGGGAAACTCTTTCAGCTTCTCATCCTTCGACTCATAAAAGTGATAAGACTTTTTGGATCGAAACGAAGAGAGGGTTGAGATTGAGAGCTGGAATGCTCATCTGTTGGGATCTGGCTTTTCCTGAAGCTTTTAGAGAAATGTTCGAGATAGATGACAAGGCAGAAGGTGGAATAATCGGACCTGATGTGTGAGTGAGACGGTTCTTCAAAACAGCTTCGCTTCCCACTTTCGCTGCTGAACTTCCTTCTTCTTTTTACGACTCCATCAACATTTCAGCATCTTCGTTCCAACCTGCTGGTATGCTACAGATGCGGGAGAGAAGGGTTTGAGATGGAATAAGAACAGTGAAGCTAGTCTTCTAGGTAAGTGGACATCTCGATGATTCTTTTTCAATGATTCCTTCTGACCTTTTTTATCTCTCCAGACGGAATGGTAATGACCAGGTCTATCGAATCCGAAGCCATCATAGCAATGACGAACGTAGCTGGTCCTCCTTGGCCCAAAGAAGCTCTGGAAAATGACTCTGCTCTTGACTCTGACGCTTTGATTGGAGTCGGTCATACAAATGTATGCGCTCCTTTTCTGGGATCGATAGCTAAAGTAAAGAGTGCAGAAGAGACTTTACTATTGGCTCAGGTCGATACTAGAGTTCTACAGGACGCTAGAAATGTTTACCTTGTAAGAAAAGATCTTCGAGAGATGAAAGCGTAGGTCGGAAGTTTACTTTCTTTTGCCACTTTGTACCGAGTTGAGATCTCGAGATCGCACAAAGGCGATCGCTGAATACTGAATGAAACTCTTTGCCACATCGAAATGGAACAAGTTTTGGGGAAGAAGGTGTGGGTCACTTCAAATCGGACTTCCACCCTCGCTTAAAGGCCTGATTCTCCATGCTCCTTCGGCCTTTCTTTCGATCGCCAGAAAAGACAGAAGACGAGTTATTTAGTGACGTAAATCGGCGGCACTTGCGTTGAGGAACACAGGCTAGCGAGAAGAAAATCTTCCACCTTCTCCCCCACTCACTCATAGTCGATCGTCCTTCAAAAGGGAAGACTTTTGAAGGATGATCTCTCGTTCCTTCCCTCTCCATCTTTCCTCCAAGATGAGACTTATTACTCTCATTTTACCTCTACTCTCCATTTCAGCTTCATCAAGAGCTGTTCCATTCATTCTCTCTCGTCAAGATGAAGTTCTAAACTCGACCTCCACCGAAAATTCCACTTCGACATCCAATGAGTCTCCTCTCTCAACCTCAAACACAAAATACATTGCTCAAGAACCAGACCTGACAGATTTCGAATCAGGTATCTTTGCTCTATCTTCTGCTTCTCAACACGCTCGTGCTTATCCCATCCCTGCTCAGAATGCTTCCGATCCAAACCAAGACTACAAAGATAGTGCCGGTGGAACTTCCTCGAGGGATCAATTAGGTTCAAAATCTGGTCTATTGAAATGGACTTTGAAGAACACTAATGGATCAATCGTCATTCCTGCTCTCGCTCCAAGCCAAGTCCAACTCGATCTCATTAGAAGTGGAATCATTCCCGATCCTAACGCTGGTCTTAATGAAGGAACTTCGAGATGGATCATAGATGAACCTACTTGGACTTATACAGCTGATATGTCACCATTGATGGAAAAGGTTAAAGAGAAAGATTACGCTGAATTCCTGCTCTACTTCCAAGGTCTCGATACCATCTCGACCATTTATCTAGGAGACAAGAAGATTGGAGATACTGATAATCAATTCCGTCATTGGGTCTTCAATTCTACTGAAGCATTCTCTTGTCTTGATTCTCAAGAAAACAAGAATCTCACTTTGGTCTTCCACAATCCTGTCGAGTGAGTGGTGAAGATTGGGAGAAGCCTCGTTCTCGCCATCCGCCATCGACTGATCTTCTTTTTCTCCATCTCTCTCTCGCTCTCTCTTCCAGCTACGCCTATTCCGAGAGCGAGAAGGAACCTTACTTCCCGGATCAGAACACATCTCCTGATGCTCCTGCCATCGACATCTACGAGTACTCGAGGCGTAATTTCATTAGGAAGCAGCAAAGTGACTTGTGAGTCGAGAAGATTTAGCTTGCCTCCCTTCATCCTTCTCGACTGACTCTCTGCCCTTTATATCATCTTTTCTCTTCTCTCAGTGGCTGGGATTGGGGTCCGGCTTATATTCCAAGGGGAATGCACAAGCCGGCTTATCTCATCGCTTTGAAGCCTTCTTCTTCCAAGAACACGACATCTTCAATCGCCAGAAACGAAACCTCTTCTACTCCCAGAGTTGGAAAATCGGATTCTATCTTTGTCTACGAGACCAGTGTCGACATCTATCGCAAAGGTCAACAGAACAATTTACCTCCAGATCTCGATCAACCTTGGATCGTCAACGTTTCTCTTTCACTTCAATCGACTCAAGACTTTGCATCTCCAACTTTATCTTTGGACTTCGATGACACTTCTCTATCTTCTGGACCTCTCAATCTCTCCTCTCCGATCGTCAAGGGAGACAATGATGCTCTTTGGGCCTCTTTCGAAGTCGCAAGTAATGGAACTGACGCGCCAGAACTTTGGTGGCCATCTGTGTTGGGTTCTCCAAAGCTTTACGACTTGAACCTCAAACTTAATCCGGACTCTCAAGAAAAGTTGAATTGGTCTAGAAGAACTGGGTTCAGAACCATCGTCGTCAACCAGGAAGACTACACTCAAGAGGAGATCGCCGCAGGATTCGCTCCAGGTTCGAAATTCCAATTCGAGATCAATGGAAAGATTAGTGAGTTGTTATTCTCTTTTATGAGTTGTTGTACTCATTTTTTCGTGTGCTCCATCTCTTGTGGCTTGAATTTTGGATCTGTTCTTGAAGAGGGTGAAGAGGCTGACTTGCTCCTTTCTTCTTTCATTCCAGTCAACACTCCAGGATCAAACATCATTCCGATGGATACACTCTATGCCAGAGTCTCCACTGACGTCTTGGAATGGACCATCTCGTCAGCGATGGCTGCTGGGCAGAACTTGCTAAGGATTTGGGGTGGAGCTAGCTACCAAAGTACTCAATTCTACGACATAACCTCTGAAAAAGGAATGCTAGCTTGGTCGGAAGCCATCTTTGCATGTTCCATGTCTCCAACTTACGATAGCTTTGTCGAAAACGTCAGACAAGAGATTCTTCAAAACGTTAGAAGAACCAACTCTCAACCTTCGAACACTCTCTGGGCTGGAAACAATGAAGGTGAAGGCTTCATGCTCACCGTCAGAGACACTTTGAAGAACGGAAGCATCTACGAAGATCAGTATAACTACATGTTCAACGAGGTGAGTGTAGTCTTCGTTTGTCTCGAGTCGAAATGAAGCTGCTGTCGAAGTCTGACTCCGAGTCTGGTTTTCTCTTCATTCGACTCGCAGGTCATTCGCTCTGCTGTACTTCAATCGACAAATGCGATCTCCTACATTCCAAGTTCCACTACTCATGGATATACTTCTTTGGAGCCGTACGTTCCTAGGTATCTAAATGCGACGGAGGGTTTTGTTTATGGAGATCTGGAACTTTACCAATACGATGCTACTCAAGCTTTCAATGCAAGTGGATACAAAGTAGCCAGGTACATGAACGAGTTCGGAATGCATGCTTTACCTTCAATCTATTCGCTGAACAGAGTCCTGACCCATGAAGAGTCGTTCCATTTCAATTCGACCGAAGTAAGAGTGCACAACAAACATTCTCCAGCTGGCTCTCTAGAATATCCTTTCCCAGCCGATGATGGTCAATACCAAATGTCTTCTGCTGTGGAACTGTATTGGGGAAAGCCAATCGACAAAGAAGATCCTAAAGAAACTCTTGCTCAGTGGGCTTACTCTACTCAAGTTCATCAAGCTTGCTATGATCTCGAATGAGATTCTCTTCTACAGATTGGGATCCGGAAGACCAGAGAGGAATCTAGGTGGAGTCTATTGGCAATTGGCTGACAATTGGGAAGGAGCCACTTGGGCCTCGATTGGTGAGTTTCAGTAAGATCGAGAATCATCTTGAGGTAGCAAAGCTAGTCGACCTTGCTTCTCTGACTTGTTGTTCGATTCTCTCTCTGAATTATCGATTCTCTCTCCTTCTCAACTTTGCCTCTTCAGAGTACGGTGGTAGATGGAAAGTCTTGCATTACCTGGCAGCCAGAACTCAAGATCGTGTCACTCCCTTCCCATTTTATCATGTTGGCAACAAGTCTCTCGAGCTTCATGTCATCGTGAGTAACTCTGGCTTGTTCTGAGGCTGAAGAGTCTCCCTTGGAAAGGCGCTGATGATCATCTTTCTTACTTCGTTTCTCTATTCTTTCACATCTCCCAGTCTGATGACCTCAAATCCGCTTCAGGAACCGCCACCTGGACGTGGTACGACTACTCAGGTAAAGAATTGACCAACAATTCCACTTCCTTCGATATCAAAGGAATCAACACCACCTTGATCACCACTTCAACACCTTCAGAAATGAACCTTACCGAAGCATGGCTACATTTCACCGTCAACGGAACTAGATCAAATAACTTGTCTTTCTCTCAAGAGGCTTTCTTCTCTCCGATCGCAGTCAAAGACGCACCTTTGACCGATCCAAAGATCGAAATCAAGATGTTAGACTCGGATGGGAACGATTCAAACTCGACTTCTTTCGAGATCTCAAATACTGGAGATACAGTAGCTCCTTGGACTTGGATCGAACATCCAGAAGGAGTTCTCGGTTGGTTCGAATCGAACGAATCCAAGACTCCATCAAACGCTATTTGGTTAAGACCTGGAGAAAAGAGAATCCTGAACTTCAAGGTTGGATATGATCGTACCGATGGTGATTGGAAGAATTCGGGCCTCACAGTTCGTTCTATTTGGGACAACACTCACTGATCTTCCGCTGCTTTTGTATTCATATCTCAATAATCTCGCTTGAGTGTCAAAAATGAACCGAATTTGAACTTTTCATTTCTGCGTGATCTTGGTGAACGAGTCCTTCCGAATCCGAGTTCAAATCGACTTGTGCAGGAGAGGAGAGGGAGTTTTGCGATGAGAGATACAATTACAAAGAAAAGACAGTCGAATAGATTTTACAAGTTGAACTGAGCAGGTGACGAAATTTGGTTCCCAATTCTTCCCTCCTATCATGGCTTTTCATGACTTTTTCTTTACGATACCGAATGCACTTTTCCCCTTTTTCTTCTTCGAAGGAGGAGGAGCCATTGAAGTTGAACTTTTAGTCAAGAGTTGAGCTCTAGCAGATTCTGAAAGTAAAGATTTAAGATCTGGTTCTTTTTCCAAAGTAGATTTCTTTGAAAAAAATCCCTCAACTTCATCCTGATCTTGATCTTCCATTGGTCTAGCTCTTTTAATAATCTTTGAAGTCGAAGTCGAAGTTGAACTAGATCCATTCTTTGAACTCTCTGCAATCCCTTGATCTTTCCCTTCTTCTTCCCCTTCCACTTCCAATTCCTCTTCCAATTCAATATCCTGAATCTTATTGAAATATTTCCTAACCAATTTCTCATCTTCTTCCTCCAATCTTTTTCTTTCAATTTCTTCCGGATCTTGTTCCTTCAAAAGTCTCTCCTTTCTCTCTCTTTCCTTTTTCAATTCTTCCAAAATTTCACTCTCATCAATCCTTTCATTCCTTGCATTTCTAGTTCTTATATCTTGTAATGCATCCAAGATTTCCATTTCTCTTCTAGAATCTAAAGTACGAGCTTCCAAAGATTTCATTGGATCTAAATCTTCTTGTTCCGCTTCTTCTGCTTCGGCTGCTAGGAGATGAGCTAAAGGGTCGATTGAAGATGATAAATCGGAGGCTTCTACTGCTGCTGCATCTCTCCAGGGTTCGAAATTTCGTGAGGCTCCATGTTCGGCGGCATAGTCTGGGAGAGGGAAGGGAGAAAGATAAAGACAGAGAAGAGAGAGAGGAC
>JASXTE010000408.1:0-49100 GCA_030280995.1 Hemileia vastatrix | reverse complement strand
ACCGGTCAGCCCGTTCAATGTTAAGATAGTGGGTGGTCAGTCTACGTCCATCGTTACCAGTTGGTTGCACTTTTGCTTTTTATTCCATTAGTTTAATCCACTAAATGGATTACATGTTTGGCTTATAGACTCGAATCTTCTTTCAATTTGACCTTTGAGTGACGTTTGCTTTTGCCGCACCAGTTTGCAGCTCAGCAGTATTCTCTGTACTAACTCTTTCTGTTCTTTCAGTTCTTTCAGTTCTTTCATTCTGTTCTTTCTTTCTTTTCGCCCTTTCAGTGTACACGTTCTTGTACGAATGTGTGCGAACAGAACACCAACACTGTCATGCATTTACCATTGGTGGATGTTCATACTTGTAGATGGATACTTTTCACCAAAGTCACGCAAGTGCAATATGTGAAAAGACGTTGAGGATGTGACGATGTCAAATCACCAAAAAAAGAAACCTAAAGAGATGAAAAAACAAAATAGCAACACAAAAAATATAAAAAATATCCATGCAAATCCTCAACACCCCCCTTCAAGTAACTTGTGTTTGTATGTGTGAATATTATTATATAATTTTCATCACATTTCAGTAGTTTATGTGTGTCAAGTATATTTTGTGGCATGAAATTATTATTAAAAAAATTTCACTCTCACAAATACTGACTTTTCATCAAATGTAAACAAGTATGTGAATTTTTTTTTGTATATAAATATATATATGTGTATATATTGAATTTTAAAGGTGATTTATTCAATAAATAACGTATTAAATGGGTAAAAAGTTTGTCAAAGTGAATTGAGAAGAAAGTGTTGAAACTTTTTGGTTTACCATTTGAGTCAATTATTGATTATTCTTATGATGATAGCCGATGGCAAAGTCATCATCAACCAATCAAATAGAGAGCGAGTGTTGTGATGGGTAAAAAAATTGCACTTTTAATTGGTAGATTTAGGGCAAAAAGGAAAAGTCCATTTGATTTATCTCAAAGGCAAGATAAACAGAGGGTAAAAAGATCGAAATTGATCGAATAAGAAAATAGAAAAAAAAGGAAAAGAGAGTAGGCAGATAGTATCCGCACAAAGATTCAAAGTAAGAAAGAGAAGATGCAAAGAGATTCAGCATCTCGTAAGATATGGTTGTTAGGTTCGAATAAGTCAGAACAACTAGTAAAGTATACTATACCAATGAAATAGTGGTATGTCGTTCTTTTTTTACCTTCTTTTTTCCTTTTACCCTTTTAAGCTGATACCGTAGACACACACACACACACGTATATATATATATATATATATATATACAAGTGTCCAAGTCAGGTGGTTCTACTGTTCTAGAACAACGCGTAGGAGTTCGATTCACTGCTGTTGCGCTAGGCTCTCATTCGATGACTGCCATTGCTGCTGCTGCTGTTGGTGGTGGTTACGAGGACGGCACACACTTTGTGCTTTCACACATTCAACGTATTGTTTATTTTTCCTCCATCTTTCTTGTCAATTTAAAGGTCGACAAGATCACCAATCGACCATTCATACGCCTTTAAATGATGGTTAAATTAAAACTGTTACTATTGTTGACCTTAATTGTCAACAGTGGTAGCAGTACCATCAATAAGACTTCATATGAAACAGCTGCTGTATCAAAGGATCAACCTGCTGTTAATCTACCAGTATCATCATTTACTGCATCATCACGTAATAACAACTAAAATACCTTCAACAACATCAGGACAACCTTTGACTTTAAAATCATGGGTAAATGTCACCAATAGTTCTAACAATTATGATGATCGTGGTAATGGTAACCCCTTTGATCAAACCACCAACAACATCATCATCGGCAGTAGTTTCAACAACTAATATACCAACAATTAACTACTACTAAATCATCATCATCATCGATCGAGTCCAAGTCCAAGTCGTCCAAAGTCAATGATGACAAGGGTAGTTCAACAAGAAACAAAATAGACCGACCGCTGAGTTCTACTGCTTATTCTGATGGCCATGAAAGAAATAACCAAATGAAACTACTTAATGTCATCAAGGGAGGGCGTAAATACCGACAAGTAGAGCAACAACAACAACTACAACACAAACAACAACAAAGGTCACTCAAATTGACTAAAAGAAGTAGTTTTACATCTGATGAACCATTGACACCTGTGAAAGAATATCCTTCACTTGAATCCACTTTGAATCGACTTCACTTGAATCATATTCAATTGGCAAGAATGAGAAATTTGGAAAATGAATTGATTAATCGACTTAATCAACGTGAACAACTTGATCGAGACATTATTTCATCTTTGTCACCATCATCATCTTTATCATCATCATCATCATCATCCTTTTCATCACCATCTTCATCTTTATCATCATTATCATCAGGTAAAAGTGATCGTGAACGTGAACGTGAACCGACAATTCCATTTGCCTACTTACTTGACGATTCTCAACAAGACAACAAAGAACAACAATTACAACAACAACAACAACAACAACAATTACAACAACAATTATTACTACAACAAGCACAAATTGATCCTTCTACCATTTCAAACCGATTGCCCATGAATGAACATTATTATCGATCACTTATCGATATTATCGATCCAATTCAATCAGCTGATGATTCATCTATAGATCAACTATCATCATCACCAATTATTACCTCAACAACTAACAAGAAAAATAATTATGATAATTCACCAAATTTAATACTTGTGCCAGTACAATTTTCATCATTAATGTCTCCTATTTCGTCTAAATTGAAAAGTGATGTTGACAGTTCTAATGTTAGAATAGCAGGAGAAGAGATGATGATGATAACAATATTGGCAAAGTAGAAGATGGTGATGAGATGAGTGAAATGAATATTGCAGGTAATACGATCCTGAAAAAACATCCATTAAACAAAAATGACTTGATGGTTGAACCACAATTTACCACGAAAAGTGATTCTCGTGAAATATCTAATGACCTTGGAAAGGAAAATGAATTGATTGATGAATTATCTTTCACTTCACCTCCTTATGCTTCTTCAGATGATACAAACAATTATTTTTCAAATATACTCACTGGTGATTTACTTGATGACAACATTTATTCACCAAGAGTTATCAAATCTAATGATAATGATAACAACAATGATGACGATGAAATATTCAAATTAACTATGATGCAATTACTTGGAGCATATAATTCACCTGATCAACAACAACAACAACAACAACAACCTGAACCTGGTGTCGAAGGAAATACTGGTTTTGACATTCTTCAAATTCTTAAACATTCTGATTTACTTAACAATGATGATATTGATGATTCAATTGTCAACAAAAACAACAATATTCAAGATGATCTCAGATATTACGCTCCAGATGATCCATTGACAACAATTGATTATAATGAAGTTGTCAATGATGACAACATTAACAACAAAAATAATCAACAAGATGATCATGATGAAGAAATCCTCAGACAAACAATTTCTATGCTATTATCAGCCCAACCAGATCCAGTCAACGTAATCAAGTGGAAGAAATTAAGAAGCTCTTCACCGGATCTAAGAGAGTTGACATTAAGAAACCAGGGCCTAAACTTGATTGGGTGAGTGGATGATTGATTTATCTTTAACTTAAGTCTTATACACACACAAGATGCTTCTTGATTTTATTTTATTTTTTCTTTCCATCTATTGATTATCCTTTCAATGAAGTGAAATCAAGTGAATTCACTATTTTCAGTAGACTGTGTCTTTTATTCATCAACTTGAACTTGTAAGTGAGTGATTTAGTCATTTGGCCGGAGGAAAGATGGAGATATAGATCTTGAGGCAAAGTAAAAAGTGTATGTCTACAATGTCATGGTACAATTGTCTGAGTGAAAAAAACTGTACAATTAAATCAGTACAATTTTCAACTGACTCAGTGCAATTACCAATGAAAAAAAGAAAAAATCAATCGGCCATTTTCTTTCAATTAGAACAATTTGGTGAGTTAATCATCATGAAAAGATAAGTCATACATACACATATATTACATGAGAAAGATTTAGGTTCAGGTACATTCATTGTGACACGCGCTTGAGAGACACATTGAACAGATCGATTATCTGGAAAAATGTTCGTGTGTCTTGTTGCCAACTCATTCACATCGGTTGCACATCGAATTTCAGACATCATTGAGAGTCAGACAGGTGTCACGCCTGTCGCATCTTGAGGTTGAATAATTCGATCAGACGATACAACTGCAACTGCTCGTTTGATCTTTTGCCATTCATTTGATCAAATATGTAGCAATAGAAATACAATACAACTCAATATGAAGAAGAAGAAGAAGAAGTAGTAAATCGTCACCATCAGAAAAGAATTCAACTATATATTCACTGTGGATCAATTATCCATTCAGTTACTTGCCAACTTCACCATATACTAATAGAACACATGGTGTGCAAGTGTATTTTCTTTTTGTCCATTTGGTCATTAAGTTCATTTGACTGTTATCTATGGTTGTTCTGTTCTGATCAAATGTTGTAATTTACTGTACTGTACGGTGTGTATGTTTCTTCTTCTTTTTATTTGCTTCATTGATTTGTCAAAGCTTACGCTTGAGACTGACCGGCTTCATGTTGATCACTTGGATCATCCGGCATTGCATTTAATGTGCAGGAGGACGAGGAAGGGGAAAAAAAGAAAAAAATGTACAAATACCCTACACACATGACATGTGATGAAAGCCATAGAAAAATTGTAACAAGAAGAAAAAAAAAGTAGAAAGAATGAAAGGACAAATGAATCCTCCTTTCACATCTATGCAGTTGCTGTCGCTACTGCTTCATCTTGTCGAGTTCTTTCTCTCTCATCGAGTTGTCCAGTTCTTGTATCCTTGTTACTCGTGTCCCTGTGTAACCTGATAGATGATTACGTCAACCATGAAAACACGATTTGTCCCTTTTGCTTGTTCAACTAAGTTGACCTTTTCCACTTTCTCTCTCTCTTTGCCGTCATCATTCACTTCCACCCACACAACTAAATCCTGTATTTGAATGATCGATTGAATCATTCGATCATTTGATCCTTATTCCAACTAATTGCACTTTTTTTCTCCTTCTTTCACTTGACTATCATTTCATCATCATATATTTTACTTTTCATTCACTACTTAAAGTCATAAACTTACCAAGTACACAAATTACATAACTTCTAACAAGTATATATTTACAGAGTAAATGACAAACATATTCTCATATATGTTTGTATTTGTTCTTGATAATTCTTATCAAAGACATTACAAAGTTACTTATCAAAGTAAATATTGTGTTGATTTAACTGTATTATTTGTTCAAATGTCAAAACAAAATGATGAACCGACACAAGACAGGTAAACTACAGGTAAAATGATGAAATAATTCACTACTGTTAGTTAATCTATTATCAATCATTTGTTCTATTTTCATCTAATAGTATATATATATATGTTTGATGTTATATACCTCGATTACATTTATCATTGACAAAATGAAGATGCACTTTACTTCAATACGGTGAGACCTTAATAAACATTTTATGCTGACTGTGTGATGTATTAAAGCACAGCAGTTGAAACAAGTTATTTTATGCTAAAGGATGCTTATTTTAGGAAATCTTTTTTTTTCCTCCTCCTTTTTCTCTCTCTCTTGAAGAGTCATTAAGTCACTCATTGGACTTTTATTACGCCAGCGGACAAAAACAGAGAGAAAGAAAAAACAGAGTGACGGGGCACGAAAAAAAAGCAGATTGAGAAGGAAGAGTCGATTCGAGTTGTAGGTTCTAGAACATACATACACAGTAGAGTAGAATCTTTCACTCAGTCACTCAGAGTGAGTCAGTCGTACCACAGGGATAAAGAATGAGGATGCAACAACATTCAGCATGACAACATCACATGTGAGCAGTGCAATATGTCTTCACTTGTGTATTTTTTTTTTTGTACTGTGTTCTATCTACTGTACTGTACTGTAGTGTATCGTTGTTTCTTCCTCTTTCTCTCTCTGTCGATTCTTTTTTTCTCACGGGAGATGAAAATGTCTATGAAATCCTACCGATGACTGATTCTTTTGATGCATCTTTCATTCTTTTTACTCAGTCATTCGCTTCCTTCTCTCATCACCTTTACATTAAAACATCAAAACATTTTATACTTTTACTCTTACTCTTACTCTTACTCTGTGTGTGTTGTGAATCAAATATATAACAACATGAACAGAAGGGATGAAATAAAATTATTTTCATCCTTTTTATCGATAAAAAGATCAAAATAATAATAAATGTCTAATTTACTTTTAACTTTTAATAGTAAATACAATTATTTATCATCTTCGTGTTGATCTTTATGAAAATTTAACATTTAACAGAGTAGATGATGATGATGATGATGATGATAATTTACAAAACATTTGTTCATCCAATTAAATTGTAATGAATTATCTTGTAGGAAGATTATTAAAATATTGTCTTGTCATTTAAAATTTAAAAGATAAATCAATGAAATTAATTTTATATCATTCAAGGAAATATCAAATATCATATTGTCATACAAATAGTCATGTATATACAAATAGTTGGAAGAAGAAGAAGAAGAAACAGAATAATGTACCATGTGTCAGGTTATACATTTGCAATGATCAAATATTATGTCATTTATTGATTGTACTTTCTCTCTGTGTCTCATAGTTGTGACAAGAGAGGAGAAAATTGTTTCCATAGGATACATTAAGTGTGTAGTCAGTTGATTGTGTCTTTCATGTCTGTGTCTGTGTGTGTTTTGGTACTTTGTGTCAGGCTTAACGAGCTTACTATCTCCCCCAAAATTGTCAGTAAAAGCAGACACCGAGTGGTCCAATGAGAAATGTAGTTTTTTTTTTCTTCTTTCTCCTTTTGGTTATGTCTATGTGTGTTTTTGTGTGTCCCTTGAAGATGAAGTCTACCATCCCCGGGCAATCGGATCAAGTACAATGAAAGCAAGAGCAATGATGATGATGATGATGAAAAAATTGATGTGACATAGTAGTACTCATCGATGATGATTCATTCATCACCTGACAACTGATTTGCTTTTCATTCGATCATCTTCTTCTTCTTGCCCAATTTATCTAGTAAAATATATATTTTAACAAGATAAAATTGTTCAACTCATCATACGAGTACGATTTGTTGAATGTTATCTTTCCTTCAACAATACAAATGAATTGCAATGAAATGTCATAAATGTCAACTTTTTTATCAACTGTAGACAAATTGATTGGACCAGCAAACAATTTAACAACAGATTGTTTATATTCATTTTGAGGTTGCAACCATGTTGTTAATGATGTGGAAGAAAAAAGTTAGAATATAAAAAAATAAAGAGAAGAAAGATCATGTGGTCATCCAATCATGTTAGAAATTAAGGTTGAATATTCATCTATTCATACTAACTGATCGAAAACAAGGTGAATACTTGCTCTCATACAAGCTCATTAAATTATTTCTTCCCTTTTTTTCGCACTCATATTGTTGTCTGTTCTTTCATCTTGTTCTTTTTCCTTTCTGTACTTTTGCATTGTTCTCTCTCTCTCTCTCTCTCTTTCGTTGTCATTGAAACATGCGTGAAGATGAATGTCAATCATTCTTGTTTGCTCTTACTCAGGGTGCTTTTGCATTTGATGGTTCATTTTGTATGTACATTCAGGTGACAGATCGGCCGACTCAACTGTTATCAAGTGAACATGCCTTCCAGCTGAATCTTCTCCCACCTTTATTCATCCTCATCTTTTTACATCATTTTTTTTCCTTTCTTTCTCTCCCCTGGATTTTTATTCCTTCATCCTTTGTCCTTGTACTCTCTCTCTCTCTCTCACCGTCTCTATCTTTATCCATGTCTCATTGGAATCAACAGTGTCATGTAAAAGAACCTTCATATGGTTCATCTTTCACTTTTTTTATATCAATTGAAATAACCCAAAGAGACAAAAATAAAAAAACTGCAAAAATCAGCAAAGGTAAAAATCTTGTCATACAATTGAAAGAACATTCTCTTAGAATATACACACACACAAAAAGTAGAACAAGTTTAACAATGTGTAAGTGTAATGAAGCTCATTGCTGTTCACTTTGACTGTTTCATTACAATTTTCCCTGTGAGTTATCTCATCAGAAATACTACAGTGTAGTTACACTTATACTGTTTCTTTCTCTCTTTCTTTATTTCTTGGTTCTTCAGTCACTTTCTTCTTCTTTTATTCTTTTCGTTTTTCTTTTCCTCCGTTCTTTCTTTTACTCGTCAAACTCACTCTGAAACTACTGCTTTTGTAAGTGATGCGGATGCTCACATGTGAAAATCCCTTGAGATGCCTCAATCTCTCAACTTAGTGACTTACTGAAGCAAACATGACCGGTACATCCATCAATACACATGTGACTCGTGTATAATTCACCTTTTTCTTTTTCTTGCTTCTTCTCCTCGCCTACTCTTTGGTTCTTTGGTTCTTTCATTCTTTACTTCTTTGCTTCTTTAGTTCTTTGGTGCCGCTGTAGCAATGTTTCGAGTGAAAATTGCCATTTGCTCGCCCTTTTTCCTTGCTTCCTGTCTTTCTCTCTTTCTCTTTCTTCACATTTGGGAAACACTCTTTTACCCTTAACTTTAAAAGTTACCCAAGTACAACTCAATTTTTATTCTTCAAATGTTATTACAATAGTTGCACTTGTCAATTTGTGTTGTACTTACTTCACTTTGTCAGTTCATTTGAACTTTACTCAAGTTACTTGCTTACTTTTCACTTGATTCTCTTTCTTCTAATTGAAAATTCAAATCAATTAGAACTTGTTGAAAGAACTTTCATTTCTCTTGTTTTTGTTGTTGTTGTTGTAAATCTTATCTTTTATTCACCTTTGACATTGTATTTGTTGTGAAGCAAGAAGAACAAGTTGAATTGTTATTTGTCAAAATGATCTGTCACATTAATCATCATACAAACATTTGATTGTGTATTTGTTTCATCAATCTTCTCGTTCTTGAAGAATTGAATTGTTGATAAATCAACTTTATCTTCTTTCAAGTTGTATATGTAAATAAATTTGATTTACATAATTGTTTCAACATTGACAAGAAGAAGAAGAATAAAAATATCGGCATGTTGTCATTGATGATATTTTGATTTATCAATAGAACCAGCTGTTACCCAAGTGATGCAAGTGACGATAGATTTTATTTTTATTCGATGAAAGAAAGAAGGAAAGAAAAAAAAGATTCACCTTTATCATTTATGACACGCAATACTTTTTTTTTCTTCTTCTTTGATTCTTTGTGACTTGTTGTTGCGAATGTAACAAAAAAATTGGTTGCTTGGTCACCTTTTTTCATCCTCACTGATTCTAAAGTGAATCAAAATCGTGCAAGTGGAAAAAAATAGATGAAACACCTTTCACTTGCTTTTTCTTCTTCAAGAGTAAAAGTGTAACTTTTGTGTGTCCATTTTATTCTTCTTCTTCTTTTTCCTTTTACTTTTTCCCCTTCACACTTATTTTCTTCCCCATCTTGACCTTCCATTTCATTTTGAACCAAAGTTTGGACTCATCCAAATTCATTTCATACAGATGCAAGTTCATGTTCACACACTTGATTCATTTGTCAAAAGTTGACATAAAATTTTTCACCTCTTTTTTCTATTCTTAAATTTATCATTCATAACTTTTTTCATCTTGTATTTTACATAAAAATCATTTTATATGGATTGAAATAATTTATAAAAAAATATATTACAACATTTTCACTCAATTACTTGTTGTAAATTTAACTTAATTCAATTGATTTACCATCAAATGAATATACATCTATCACAGTAAATCGAGTGACAATTCATATCTTTGTTGTTGTTGTTGTCGATTGATATAAAAGGATGAAATGAGTAAAAGAAAAGAATATTTATTTTCTTTCCTGTATAACTTTTTATCCTTTTATTCATCATCAAAAAAATCAAGAAAGAAAAAAAGTTTAATTTGCCTTAATGTAAAGTCAATTGTATGATATTTTGTAAAGTACTTGCATCAGATGAAGAAGGAAAGAAGAAGAGAATGAAGTTCACTTATCAAAGTGAAAGAACTCGAAAGTATAACATTTTTCCTTTTTTCTTCTTGTAAAGTGAGTGCACTTTGTATGAATTTAAAATTGCTTTTTGTCCTGATTTTCAAACTCTTTTTTTTTTGTCATACAACCAGGATGAACAAATTGGCCTGACTTGAAGTATTATAATGTATATTTTTTTTTCTCTCCATTTTTTCAATGAACAAAGTGTTGTTGAAATACTTAGAGTAGAACAAAGTAAAGAAGAAGAAGAGTTCTGAGGTTTATTGTTTAGTTGTACTTTATCATTGAGCGACGTTTTCAGGTGTTTGGGTCGCACGCGTGTTAACAACACCACCAACAACAACAACAGAAACAACAGTAAAGTTTTCCTAGTTGTTTATATTTGTTTTGTTGTGTATTTTGTCGGATTTGGTGTGATCCTAAGAACAACGCCACTTTTGCGTTATGTACTTCGTACAGAAACATACATTGGTGTATCTTCGGTGTTCTTTTTTCTTTTTTTCTTTTTCCCTTTGTATGAAGTAGTAGTGGATGTAGTTGTAGTTGTTGTTGTTCTTGTTGTTCTTTGCCCTCTGTTTATCTTTAGGAGGATTAATTTTCGAATACAAAGTGTATGACCGGAAAAAGAAAAGAAGAAAACTTGTCGCTTTTCCTCACTGGGTAAAGAGGATAAACTGGACCAAAGTGAATCCTTCATCCAAATTTACTGATAAAATATATTACAACAACAACGACAAGAACAACTAGTTGTACATTGTTCGTTGAAAAGTTCAACAAGAACAATTCTCTTCTCTTACTTCGAAATACTGGTTAGAACTACTTGACCATCCATTTGTTCATCCACGTGTTTGAATGATCATTGAACATTGTTAACACACACAATAACAGTAAGAAAAACAAACCAATGAAATGTTTTTCTTTATCAAAGTGTATGTGTAACAATCACATGACTGTTACACATTAAATTGTGTAAATCCTGACCAAGTGTTTGAGACACTCATTGAAACTTCCTTTAAAAAAGATAAAGAGATTTTTGTTCTGTTGCTTGTTTGTTTGTATGTCTCTGTCACAGTGTATTTTACTGTGAATACTGTGCAAGTGCATTCGCATTAGTTCTTTTGAACTGAGAGAAAAAGTAGTTAAATGTTCTGGTTGTTTGGAAAAGGGATTGATTTTATCCTTTCTTTCTCTTTCTCTCCTTCCAACATATACTCGTCCTTGTAGTGTCCTTTTTGTAAGTTGTGAATTTGACGTGCGACACTTGAACTTTTATACTTGTTATGTCACTTGGTATGTGACAGGGAAAAAGTTTTTTTCATTGACTTTTTTTTCTCTCTTCTCACTTTCAATTGTATCATTCAATGTTATACCAATTGCATGAGAATTCGGACTTTGTTCTTTTGTAACCTTCTCTCCTTTCCAATGTTACTCTTGTTGTTCTCTCTCTTTCTCCTTCACTTGGTTGTCCTGTCTATTCAATTGCACGTTGCCTTTAATATCCAACTTGTTAGACTTCTCATGTGTTTCTACGAAATGAAATGCAAGTGACATTTGATCAGTCACTTGGCCAAATTCCATTTGATATATACTTTTGGATGTACCAGTTGCAAAAGAACGGGCAAAAAAGTTCTACTCTGTAACTGTTCTATCCTGTCTTCTATGTTTTATCTTCTTCTATTCTTCCTTTTATCATGTGTGTGTTTGTGTCCTAGCAAACAACATTTTTTTCTACTTCTTGTTCCATATTTTTTTTTCATCCTCTTTATTGCAGTTGCAATTGAAAATAGTGTTTTTTGATTTTCTTCTTCTTCTTTTATATATTTTTTCTCTCTCTATGTACCTGGTATATGTAACTTCATTTGACTGTCAGTTGATTTTTCTTCAAGATGACACAAGGTAGACAAGTAAAAGTATAACAAACCAACTCTTGTATATTTCTATTTTCTTCTGTTCTCCACTGTTCTGTTCTATGTAGACATATTCACTGAACTGTCTATGTTCTTCAGTCAGTCAGGTAAATTCAATCCAAATGAAAATACTTTTTTTTCAATGAATCAAATGGAAACATTGCAAAGTCAACTATTGGCCTACAGTCATGAACATTTTTCCTTCTCCCTTAGAATAGAATCGAATAGAATTTTGAAGGAAAAAAAACCACCAGAATGACTTTTTCGAGTAAAACATTCACACAAATATATATATATATATATATATACAAACATTGACGTTTGAAAAATTTTCTCTTTTTCTTCTCTTTTTTGGTAGAAAAAAAAGTCATCGAGTTGAATTGTAAGCAATTTGTAACTTGTATTTCTTTCTTGTCTCACTTGCTGTTCATAGATTGAAATATATTACATTGAGTAGATCACATCTCACTATTGAAGTAAATTCGAACCAGAATCAATTTTATATGTCAAGTGAAAGCTGTCACTTTGTATTTGTTCATTTGATGCACTCAGGTGTATATGTGTTGATTCATATGCAACTATTCGCTATTATTGATTGTATATTGAGGTTGATTTTTTCTTCTTTCTCACTGTCCTTAGTTTAAATGAACTCTTTTTTAAGTATAGCCATTGATATAATGTCATTGCCACAGTAGTGAATGAGAGAGTGTATGTTTACCAGTTTTCATTTACTCTTTTTTTGCCAAGATCATTTTAAACCTGGAAAGGAAAGCAAAAAAAGAAAGTCAAAGTAAATAGGTGTACTTTTTGACGATCAATGGCACAGTTGGAGACACATATACAATCTCAAGCTGGTGATATTTGCAAAGTGCCACATCCTCTTGCTTGTATGTTGGTAGTAGTTGTAGTTGTAGAAGTTGTTGCATCTTCTCTCTTCCTCTTTCTATTTCTTTCTCTTCCTTTGACTTATTGATCACCAGGGACATGACACATTAGGCATCAGCACGACGGTCACTCGTATTCTGTTCTGTTGTGTTCATTCTTTTCCTTAGTTTCTTTCTATTCTTTTATACTGTCAGTTGTTTTGTTGCTCCACAACCAAGGAAAAGTTAGAAGAATCAAGGTGTACTACTGGAAAGATGTCTTTTCATCTTCCTCTCTATCTTTGCTAAGTTATTTGTTCTTTCTCTTCTCACATCAAAATCACAACCAGATGAATCGAAGTGACTCAATGTAGAAGAAAGAGAGAAGAAGAAGGGAAGAAAAAAAGTTACTTGTTTCAATCAGACTAAAAGACAGCCAAATGGATTGTAACGCGAGTGAAAGGCAACAAGCATCGAATTTCACCATTTTCGTTGGACTATTTTGTTCTTTTACTTGTTGTCTCAGCTATTTCACTGGTTACCATTGACAGGATTACCTAAGAAACAAGTCTCAAAGTAGACTACAGTCAGTCAGTAGACAAGTCTGCTATTGCAATTGCCATTTAACTACAATACAAATGGACTGAAGAAATGACCAAACAGGAAAGACAGGGAAAAAAAACAAACCAACGATACTTGGTATACACCTAAGTAACAAACAACAGTTAAAGAGTCCAATAGTTTTGTCAGTTGTATTGTACACATATAGTTGCAAGGCATACAATTGAATTGACTGTTTCAGGTAAAGTCACACAACCACCACCATCACCACCACCGTGTAGATGGTGAGATGTGTTCAGTCAACTTACATACAAAGTAAATAACCAATTGTACTCATTTAATGCGATCAATGACTCAGTCATTTGTTCTACTTTGTCTTGTATCTGTTTGTTTGATCCATCTGTTCTTTCCTTCTCTTTCATCTTTGTCAGACAGAACAATTTGATTCATTTGACAATTTGATTGAACATTGATGACTTTGAAACATACGAATATTCTCTTAACAGTTAAACATACTTACAATAGTTAATTGCTATGACACATTTTCTTATGATGATAAAAATGAACCACAATTTTCTCTTTCAACTTGAATTGTGTTTCTTTGGTAACAAAAATGATAATAACTTTTACTCTTATTCCTTCTTCTTCTTCAATTTTATACTTAAGCTTTAACTTTAAACTTACAATTTGAAAAAATTGTTCTAAGGACTTTTTACCTTCTAATGTTACCATATGATGATGATGATGATGATTTAAACTGTAAAAGCAAAGTCAAAGTCACCAAATCTTTTGCTCATCAGTTCAGGTACATTTGTATGTTACATTACTTTATGTAACATGTTACATTATTTTTTTTCGTTGTAAACCTTCGTTAAAATAGGATCAAGTCGTGGTTTAAATTTCCTCCTCAATGAATTTTGTCAAACTTCTTTTTCAATTCATTACAACAGTCAGTTTTTGTGTTTGTGTGTGTTCTTTGTTGATAACAATGTTGTCAATGTTCAATCGAATCAGTTAATTGTTGGTTAACTTGAGTAAACATCTACAAAGGAAAGATCGTTCATCAAAAGTAAAAGTAAAAAAAGTTTTTTCTTCTTTGATAGATCAATTGTCAGTATGAAGACAATTATTATTTTGTTGTATTAATTTACTTTTGATTTTCTCTCTGTCTCATTTTATGTGTAAGTTATTTGTCAAGATAAAATTTTCCTCAAATCCAAGAAGAGTATGGAAAGGGAAAAAGAGAGAAAGATCAACTGAAGCAATTGAATGAACTCGATAAAAAGTAGACATTCTTGTGATGAAAGAGGAGGAAAGAAAGAAGAAAAAAAAGAGTGTCGAAATCACTTAACCGTTGAGTGCAGGACTTGTGTAAACATTTACCTTGTAATTGATTGATGACGAGAGCCACAGTGAGTGTGATGCGAGTATTTTTTTTTTTCCTTTCTTTCCTCCTCTTTTTCTCTTGTGTGTCTTTCTTGCCAACTCGGTAGTTGTCTTTGTACTCTCTTTGTCTATTTTTTTCTTCTCTCTTCCTTTCTCTCCCTTCTCACAAGTATTGTCGGTCAGCACATGTCGACATGCAGAATTCAACATGTATACCTTTTGGGTTTGTTGAGTGTCAACTGCGTGCGAACAAGTTCTACGCACATGGCAGAGAGTAAAAGAACTACACTACAACTTGCACTTGTCAACGTTGTATGTAGTTCTATTCTATTCTATTGCATTCTATTCTATTCTATTTTCCTTTATTCTCTCTTGTATACTCTGTTTATACTCTAACTGATATATAAACTAACTGTATCATATGGAAATGTTGTGCCAAGTATCCACTTTGTCCTGGTGAATTCACCAGCAGGTGCACTTGAATATTCTCATTATGAGACACTTTGAATTTGGTGTGTGTGTGTGTGTCTCTTGTGTCCACAAATTTGTATCGAGTTATTGCTTCCTTCTTCCTTATTGTTATTGTTGTTGTTGTTTCTTCTTCTTCTTCTATCTACCGATGACCTAAAATTCTTATACACTCGATATCAACAGCATTTTACTACCTCTTGTCATATAAAGCCACTTTGTACAGTGTCTATTTCTCTCTCTCTCTCATAACCTTTTTCTTCTTCATCTTTTATCTTTGAATTCATCCTTAATGCTTGAAGAACTTGTAGAAGAGGAAAGAGAAAAAAATTTTCCTACTTCTTCTTTTAACCTTTTCAATGTCTTACACAACTCAACACTGATGCAACTAACAGCATCCTTATAAAAATTTTCTATTCTCATCTTTGTCTCTCTCTCTCTCTCTCTCTCTTTTCATCTACTTTATGAACTTTTTACTAACTTATCCCTTTTAGCCTATATTTTGCTCTCTCTCTTGTAAAGTGTAAAGAAGAACAAGAACAAGTGAAAAGTACCATCTGTCTCTTGTTTCATCGTCATTCTCTCTGTCTTTCTTTCTTTTTTTATCTTTTTAACTCATCTTTTCTTCTTTATTTTTTGCCACCTGAAAACAAATTCAATTCAATTTCACTTTTATTCCAACAACAACAACAACAACTTACTGCTGTTACAACTGTTTATTGTCAATTTGCAAATCATCATCATGCAATATTTTTTTCCCTTCCTCTTGGTATGTTGGTGGTTTTATTGATTAATATCAATTTATTACCGTCAAACAGATGAATAAATTTATCGTTCTTTTTATAAATCTGTAACTTTTAAATTACTCTTGTCTACATAGACAAAAACACACACAATCGATTAATTGAGTTAATTGAACATTCATCATAATCATCATACATTAACATATGAACATGTTGATGATGTTTCAAATGTACTATATTGAAGTATCAGTCATTTGGCAATTGATATACTTGTACATGATAATTAACTCAGGTAACACAAGTTCACAGTAGATGTAAATTTATTTTTTATTTTGTTCATTGATAAAATATCATTTAATTATTTTCTTCTTTTTACTTAACTTTACTTTAAAGCTTGAAAGTTCTCCTGTAAGTGTAATTTGTTCTTCACTCAATCAGAGTAAATAATTTATCGATTGATGAGCAAACAGCTTTTTCCACCTTGTTGTAAGTGAAGATGGATAAAAGGAAAATTCAAGGAAAGAAGAAAAAAAGATTAAAGTTACAGAGTACTTTAGTCGATGATTGAAATTTAAGTGCACTTCACTTCAAGTAATTGACTTTCATCTATGATCTTAAGTTAATTTTGTCACTGAGTTAGTCATCGTTGCACTTGTACAATTATATATTTCATCTTTGTTCAAGTTGATTTAGTATTATTTTTTTCCTCTTCTTAAGTCTTCTTATTTTATCTCTTTAAATGAAAATTATTTTGCCATTCGCCACGTGAGTCTTTTAATATTATATTAAATTGGTTAAATTGGCATGAAAAAGAAAAACTTTTAACAAATTTATTGTCAATCAATTTTAATTTCATTTATTGACTAAAAGTGTACTTTTCATCCATCCACACTTTAAAGAGTTTAAAAAAAACTGTTCATACTGTTCATGTAACATGTAAAAGATTCTTTAAAGTTCTAGAACTTTTCTTTCATCAACATCAACATCATCATAAAATAATATATGTATGAATACAATTGTTTAATAAACATTCTTTGTTCTCTTTTTCAGGCTGAACATCAACCAAAATGGAAAAGTGATTCAAATCAATCTAAATCACCAGTAAAGAAAGCTGGTGGTCCATTTTATCGATCATCTTCTGGTGGTACAACTAATCGACATCAATTATCGTCAGGACGATTACAACATTCACAACAAGGAGAAGATAAATCTACATCAGATAAATTACAATCACCAGTTGATCGTGAAGCAATGAAGAGAGATGAAACAATTGTATTGATTTCATTAATTGTTATCTTGGTTTCAATTACCCTTATCTTGTTGACCAGTGTTGTGTATATTGTGAGACGTCATCAATTACTTCGACGAAAGATTCTACATTTGTTAGGACGATTGGACATGAGTGAACCAGCTGATGATTACAAGGTTTGTTCTTGTATCTTGTGTGTTAATTGTTTTATTTGTTCATTTATTTTACATCAATTTTTTTTCTCCTTCTTCTTCATGATGAAAGGTCAATCAAGTTGTTATCATAATACAATGATACAATATTTAATCAGTACAACATCAGAAGAAGAAGAAGAAAAAGATTTCCTGATGAAATATCAATCGGATTGACCAAAATGTTCTTGTGTGTGTGTTCATCATTGTACTAAGAACATTGTCTGTTGTTGTTTTTTCTTTTTCATTTCCTTTTATTCTTGTCGATAAGTCCCAAATGATTATCTGGTCTTTCCTTTTCTTTTTCTCTTATTTTTTTTCTCTTTCGTTTCTTCTTCATCCTCACAAATACTGTCAATGCTTACACATCAAAGTTTTTTATTATCCATTTTGTTGTGAGTCCTAAAATAGTGAAGGAAAAAGAAAAAAAAGTTCTACACTCGAGTTGACTTGAGATGAGGAAATGTCACTGATTTTTCTTTCTGTCACTTGTAAAAAGAATGCGAAAGTGAAAGTAACATTCTAAGTAAAGATATATCATTTACAAGTTACTTTAGTTAACAATCATCAAAGAGAATAAGTGAATTTTTAACTTGAACGGTCATTAAATTTTCATCATCAATAATTTGTCACAGTGTTAAATACATTGAATTGAGTTGTAATTTAATTGTTTGTCATTAATTTTCCTCATCAATAGGATTTATGTCGACAACGGATGGCAAAGAAATCTAACGAAGTAGCAGCATCATCAGTAAATCCGGATATCAAAGGAGCATCATCATCAACAACATCAACAACAACACAAGGTGGACAAACATCTGGTGCAACTCGTAAAAAGAAAACATCCGCATCATCATCAAGTGAAGGATCAACAATTGGTGCATCTGGTCGATCATCAACATCATCATGGTGTGAAGAACCAGTTGCATCAAATATGGATATTTCAACTGGTCATATGATTTTAGTAAGTAATTTACGTTAAGCAAATAATCAGTTTGATTCAAATTTTTCACAAAGTTCTAACTAAAGAATATTTGTTTGTTTGTTTTTCATAATTCAGTAGTTTACTCGTTGATGGGTGTATATCAGTAGTCTGTATGTGTATGTGTGTGTCGAGTAGTTGAAGATGAGAGTGCATTTACCTATACACAAATATACACAAGGAAAGAGAAAGAAAGAGAAAGAAAGAGAGTCAGATAAAAACGAGCACAAATGGATGCAGCATCCTCTTTGTCAGGTGAAACAGCGGCTTAGTCGAAAGGAAGAAAGGACAAAATGTGCAATAGTAATACATTTGCATGCCGCCTTAAACACATCCACATGCGAATAAAAATATGAAGGAAAGAAGAGACAACTCCACACAGAGAAAAGAGAGATAGAGAAAGAGTGAGTGAGAGTGAACCAGGCAAAGAGACTTGAACACAAAGAAAGAGAGAAAGAGAGAAAGGATGCGATTCCATCACTCATCCACTTGAAGTGATGCAGACAAGAGACACTTTCTGTCTCTTCTTGCTTCTTTTGTTCTTTTTCCTCTCTTTTACCCTGTGTGTCGCTCTTATATTTTCTCTTTTTCTCTTTTCATTTTCTTCCATTGCCGTGAAAGAGCAGAGAGAGAGAGAAGAGAGAGAGAGAGAATAGTAGTCAGTATGTTCTAGCGTTAACAAAACAGAAAGCAAAAGAAGAAAAAGACCACACGCACTTGGTTTTGTTTTGCATTAGCTGAGTCCTCATATTGTAGTGTCCCTTTTACCCACTTTTCGAAGTCTCACTCAATTTGTCTCTCTTCATATCTATTTTTGTTCTTTTTATATATATATATATATATATATATATATATATATGCTTGTGTGTCTTTCTTCTTTCCGCTACTACAACGAGTAAACTTTTTTCTTCTTCTTCTTTTACAGTCATACATGGAAGATCATCTAAAGAACAAAGATCGATTAGATCGTGAATGGCAAGGACTTTTAGCATATGAAGCAGATCCTTCATCAACAATTGCCGGTCAATTAGCACAAAATTGCAAGAAAAATCGTTATCAAGATATTCTACCATATGATCATTACGAGTTATCCTCAATGATTCATTCAACTTGACCAAATCAGACTACATAAACGCAAATACCATCGTAAGTATGACAAAATTAATTCCACCCACATACACGAATGTTGTTGTTGTTCTTTACATCACATCCTGGTGTTAATTTGTTACTCCCTTACTGTATATCTTGTCAACACACATGCATAGTTTAAAATCATACCTAACATATGTTCTAGTCATTCATCATCATTCACCTGTCTGTTAGAACTAAAGGAAAAAGGAGTAAACTTATTGTAGTATAAGTTAACAGTTGTTATTTTGTCCAAGTGAAACCAGAAAAAAAACTCTACCATACACACTGTGTAACCAAAAAATACACAAACTCAGGCAGACACATACAAAATATAAGAAGTGAACTCTCTATTCTGTTCTATTCTGTTCTGTTCTATTCTGTTCACTCTGTTGAGTGGCGCGCAACTTCGACTTCTGCGCTGTTCTATCAGATTGGACATGTTCTACTCGTTGCACTTGTTCTACTACTGCTTGCTTATGTTTGCTTGAGAAGCAACCATCAACCAGATCGAAATTTTCCTTCCTTCTGTTCGGTCGTCTCTTTCATTTTGTCTCTCTCTTCTCTTCTCTTCTTTTCTCTTCTTTGCTCTTCTTTTCTCTTTGTACCTTATTTCTTGTAAGGTTTGCTTTTTATTCTATCACTTCTTTGCTTTACTCATGTGTCTACCTTTTGTATTTTACTTTTACTATTACCAGTGTTTGTCATTTGATTAGTGAATCACTTGAACTAAATGATTTACCATATGGATTCACTGTCAGTCACTTACTTTATTCATTCGAACTAGTTACAATTACTTTCCTTGGTCACCTTATTCTTATTTATTATTTCATCAGATTGTTTCTCTTCTTTTTCTTCTCTTTTACTCCATTTACTTCATCATCATGTTCAATTACTAAATTTTACCTGTCAATGAAGTAATCACATTGATTTTTGTTTTGTTTTTATATCAAGGAAAACTTTTATCCATCCAGTTAGATCAAGCTAAACATTGTGATATCGAGTGACTTACTTACAACACACACATTTACTTATTTACTGTCAAACAGAATAATACAGACAAAGATAGACACAGAGAGTGAAGATTTGTATTGTATTTACTGTTTTAACAGTCATGTTAAGTGCAACAACCATTAGATATCAAGTATGAAGGTAAAATGAATCATTAATTACCATTTACTCAACAGACTGATCATGATCCACGAAATCCAGCTTACATCGCAACTCAAGGACCTCTTGCAAATACTGTTGGTGATTTTTGGCAAGTAAGTACAAATGTTTGAGTAGAAAAATATTCTACTATCTTTATTTGTTCTATTTGTTTAATTGACTAATTTAAATGTTTCCTCATGTCATTTGGATTGTGATATTTTTCTTTCTCTCTTTCAATCCTTGTTGTATTTTACTTTCATCATCCTTGTCCATCAGTATAGTACTTATTCTTCTTCTTGTTGTTCTTCATAGAAGATACCGACAATGAATTACTTGATCCCTCAGCTCTATCATGTCCTTCATGTCCATTTGATCCTTTGTATGTTAGTGAAACTTCATTCATGCAATTACAGTTAAACTTAAGGGCAAAGTTGCATGCATGTTCTTTCATTGAGTTTATTCAAGAGTGAACATGTCGTGTCCTCTCTTGTCTACTATAAATCTAATGGTTAAATGTAACTGTGTGATCTCACTACTATACCTTTTAGTAGTATACACATATATACATTTTCACCATACTTTAAATGTACTTAAGTAACTGTTCTATTCATCACACATAGAACATTTTCAGAACATTTCGATTTCCATGTCGAATTATTTTATTTTGTTTGTTTGTTTGTTGTTGAATGTACTTTTTTAACCTTTCCCAATGGTCAAGTTAATTATACTCACCTGTAATATTTTGAAATTTATTTACCACCAACAGATGATCTGGGAACAAGGTTCACATACTATTGTTATGTTAACTCGATTGATGGAATCAGGGTTGTCAGTTATGTCATCGTTATTGGCCTGAAGAAGGATCATACAAATATGGTTCATTTGAAGTACATTTAGTATCAGAACATATTTGGTGTGAAGATTATCTTGTTCGATCATTATTTGTTAAAAATTTGGTCACCAATGAAACACGTACTGTAACACAATTTCATTTTTCTATCATGGCCTGAAAATCTGTTCCTTCCACAATCAAAGCAATTCTTGATTTTCGAAGGTAAGTTTGTAACTTATTAATTTTAAAATTTATACTATAAACTTGAGAAAGAAAATTTTATTTGTTAATTTAAATGCATGTTCAATAAACCAAGGGTAAATTGATTTTGTATTTGAATATAAAGATGATGATGATGATCTGTAGGTGATTTATTTAACATTTATTGTTGATATCAAGTTTTCCTTGTTGTCAATCTTATGGTTATCTACACAAATATACAAACAAACAAACAAGATACACATAAGAAAGTGTGAAGAAAGGTTTTTTACATGTAAAAAGTTTACATTGAAAGTAAATTTATGTCAACACATTTTACACATTGATCGATTTGAATGACCTTTGAAGTCGTTGCAAATTTGTTCAATTTTTTTTTTTCATCTTTCACATTTATTCTTCTTCTTTTCCATTTATTTGTATATCCTATTACACACAAGGACTGTGTATACACACACAGACACAAAGATGTGAGATAAATTGAGTGATAAAGTAATCATCAATATATTTGTTCAGTGATAAAAGGGTTGCAAAGTATTAGGATGGAGGATGTATTTTAACGAGTTGGTCAATTCAATTCAATTCAACAACAAATATTCATTTGGACAACAAGTATTATACTTGTTGTCATTATAATATTTTTGTAGTATTTGTAGATGAATTAAAATTTTCCAGTAAAATTAAAGTAATCATTTCAAGTTACACTGAGTGACGATTAACACTCAACACTCAAGTAAGAACATTTTAAAAGAACATAATAAAAATGAAATAGGTTGAACATTAGATATTCATTCTTTTAGAGGTAATTTATATTATCCTTTATGTTACCTGGTAAGAATATTTGGTAGTTTATTTTATTGTTATCAACGATATATTCAATCACATGCTGAGACTGACAATAAAATTGTATATAAAGAAGAGAAAGAGAAAAGTTCTAACCATGGTGAATGCTTGGTCACAACCAAAGTACCATTTAGGACAAAAGGAAA
The DNA here is from genome assembly GCA_030280995.1 of Hemileia vastatrix. Classification (NCBI taxonomy): domain Eukaryota; kingdom Fungi; phylum Basidiomycota; class Pucciniomycetes; order Pucciniales; family Zaghouaniaceae; genus Hemileia; species Hemileia vastatrix. The sequence continues at coordinate 26,345 of JASXTE010000408.1, read as the reverse complement.
AGGAAAGGATGATTTAGCCTTACGATAACCTAAAGTTACTTTTGTCTGTCGTCTTTCTTTTGTTTGTTGTCGTTTCTTCTTTTATTCTTATTATGAGTCTTGTTACTTGTAATGTTTCTCTGCTATTACGAGTACAACGACGAAAGAGAACAACAACAACAACAGTAGTTGTAGTCATAGTTTGTACTAGTAATAGTTGTATCAGGGTAAAGTTTGTCCAAGCTTTCAGTGAAACCAGTAAAAGTCGATTGAAAAAAAAAGAACAACAACATACAATATACACATACACACACACAAGAGAATCAATAGAAAGAGAGAAAAGTATCGAACCTCAGAATAAACTGGACAAATGATCCAACAGGACAAAGTGATGAAAGAAAATAAATGAAAGAAAATATATCGACGAAAATTGTCCAACCAATACAGGTGATCAATGTAACCTTTTAGGCGATATTCGTATCATCTTCCATTCAGCATAGAACTTTTACAAAGTTCTAGAACATACAACTTTAAATGACCAATCAATGAAATAGAGATAAAGTTAACAATTAATTTGATAGAATTGACAAAACAAAATTAACTAATCATTGAACAAAGTTTATCTATTGTTAATTTGTTTGTAATCAGTATTTACAATGGTCATTCTCTCGGATTCTGATTCGGATAGTACATTTTATTTGAAGTATAAACGTATAAAACTACAAATGAAGTAGAAAAATACTTAATCCATAGAAAACTACGTATTAAATGGTTGTAACAATGAGTAAACTTTTCAAATGGTTAATTAGAGTGAAAAGATTTAAAGTAAAAAAGGAAAAAAGTTGAAAAATATATTCGAATGATGAATAAAAAAGTAAAAGTTGCGAACAATGGTTCACTTGATTGTCACAGTATGATGTAATCATCATTCGATTGTATTTTTTATTTCATACAAATTGTATCATGATATGATGATAATGATACTTGTGGATGGATAAAATTGATATATATATAAAAGTAAGATACTTTTGTTCGCTTTACAATTATACCTTTAGATTGTTGGTTTAATCTTACATTTTTTTTTCTTCTATACAATAATATCGTTTTTTCCAAATGTAAGAATAAAGGTATGATGATGAAAAATGTCGTACAATGATCCAATCATCGATGATATAATGTGTTTTATCTTTTGACAAAAAGAAGAAAAAAAGGCTCAAGAATCGGATGTAATTTGTGCTCATCTTTTTTTATTTTCTTTATCGTTTAATATTTCTCTAACTGATGTAGGATCAAAGTATTCTTTACATCATATCAAGTTTGCTTGGATGTATTCAATTCACATGAAACTGTAAACATTGTATACTAAAGTGTACAATTTAAAAACTGTAAAACTTTTCTTCTCATCCAACGATAAAGAAGAAGAAGTTGAGTTAAGCGAAAGATTTGTCTCCCAATGTATCATTGGTTAGAATAGTACGTTTAATTTTCCTTTCAGTATGTTGAACAGTATATATATATATACCTAGAAAGTATCTACACACACACACAGAGTATATACTTGTTTCATCTTGTTCACTGATTTGCCTGCATGAGATTTAACGTTGTGTTCAACTACATGAGGTAAAAGAGAAGCATCTCATTAGACCTTTTATTTAAGCCGATTATGTGACAAGCAGGCGAATTGGCGACTGAATTGGACACACAGCGTCCACAGTCACTGCTGAAACTTTTCTACTTGTTCTATTGCATGTTCTTTGTCGTTCTTTTTTTTCTCTGCCCTGTATATTTCAGCTTAGCATTAGTACAACTTGCTTTTCCTTCATGTGTGTGTGTTCAATTGACATCAAGTGAATTTGACTACTTTCACCATGCCAATGGTAATAATACCAGTGCCACAAAGTATAAGGGTGACCAAAAATAAAAGCAGTCAAAGCAAAACAGGTGACTCATGTGACCGGAAGGTAAAACATCAACTTGCATTACATTCTAAGTCTAAATGTGACAAGTTGTATGACCTTTTCTTTCTTTCATTCGTCAAACATATTCACTCTTGATCTTATTTCAACTACTTACTTTTACTTTTTCATTTACAATCTTATTGGAAAATGACAACAAACACACATACACACGAGATGTGTCTTAACAGTTGAATGTTAGATGTTGATTTAACTTTCAACTGATTCGAAGTACAAGACATGTCAATGACAGCCACGTGACTTGTTCAATTGGTGAAGTTGTATTATTTTCACATGTTTCTTGACACTTATTTTATTTTACTCGTATTTTCTAACCATTCAATAGCAGAGAGTATACAGTAGTTGATGTCTTCTTTCTTGTACTTATTTTGTGTGTGTTTTTTTTGCCGTCGATTTTTTCTTTCGTTACATCAATACAACTCAAGTCAAATAAAATTGTGTCCTTTGTGCCACTGAGCTGTATTCAAGTGCACTTGCCACGTGATTTACTTGATTTACTTGGTTCAACCAAGTAAAAACAAGTGAATCAAGTGACCTAACATTCACATTCACATTCACACACACACACATTGATGATAAAGTACAAATTCAAATGACGCAGTCTCCAATTCGATAATATTCGAAAAGTTCTATTGCCTTCGGTTGTGTTCTGTTCACAGTTCTGTTGACAGTATCATCTTATAAGTGAAACTTGTAGTGAAACTTCTTTAACTTGTGCTTCATTTGACTGTAACTTTAACAAGTGATGAAACTTTTCTATCTTTTTCTTGGTAAAGTTTTTTTTCTTTCTTTCTTTTGCAACTTCCTCACTCATATAAACCAATGTAAACACTGATGAAGGAAGAAAGTTTAACTGTGAGTTAATATTTATTCTCATGAACAGTTACATTTTACCAGTGAAACTTCTTCTTCTTCACTTATTAATTTCACTTCAAGTATTAGATTTATCATCATATAGACACAAAATAAATACAAACAGACACATGATATCATTTGAATTACATGAAAGTTGATCAATTGTGATATTCATTGTTCATTAGATGAACATTAAACCATTAGTCAAACTAAAGAATGATAATTTTATATCTAAAATCATCATTAACATGTATATAAGAAAAGTTATTTCATTATGATCAAACTTTAAATATAAATGAATGAATGACTAACTTTTGTCATCTTGTATAAAATTGTATTTAAATTGAACACAAATATCATCATCATTATCATCATCATCATCATCATGTAAATAATATTTAAATTGAATAAGTAAATTTTTGAAAGTTCATCATAATCAATTGTTCAAAATTGAAGAATCATCAACAATTTCAATCTAACGAATGGTAAATCAATTGATATGCAATCAACTCATCTTTCAACTAAAAAAAGCTTGAGGCGAGCGTCATTTTTGTGATGTTGCAGTTGTTGCCATTAATTGGATCATATGATTTAATTGCATAGTCACAAAAGTGATGTTTCCTCACAAGCAAACTGCTTCTTCATTCTTCTCCTTTTTCCTTTTTCCTTTTTTTTGTTTCATTCTAATTCCTTTTCATCAGCATTAATTATCAAATGATAAACCATAATCAAAAAATATTAATTCAATGTTCATGAACAATTGATCACGTTGAACTTATCAAGTACAATTGAGTAATTTTCACTCTTATTACAACACATACACATTGAATGATTGAACAAATTTATCATTCTATATAATGTTGTGTTTCCTCTTTTTTCCCACTCAATAATTGTCGAGATGAATTGAGTAGACATCAATGTTCACTCAACCTGTTCTTGTACAAGAACATGTTCTATTGTATTCGAATTTAGTCTCTTTGTTTCATTTCCGATTGGAAAGTGGACTTCCTTTTTGTCACAGTCACAACCGCATACTTTATCACTTTTTTTTCTTCCACCGTTCATATAAATTTGTTCACAACACAATCATTCACTTTGATCCATTGTTCTGATGAATTCACACAAGTTGATGATTCATTTATTATGTAATTTTCTTTTTGTAACCGACAAAATTATTTTTTCTCCTTTTTCACAAATTGTAGGAAAGCGAACAAATCTTTCAAAGGCAAATCATGTCCAACAGTTGTTCACTGCAGGTGAGTAGAACAAAAAAAAGAAGAACGAAAAACATTTCGACAATTTAACAAAATCATCATTATCATTATACTAATTGTACATATTATACATTCAATATTATCTAGTGACGGATGTGGTCGCACTGGTACTTACTGTTTGATCGACATGGTTCTAAATCGAATGACCAAAGGTAAAGTTCTAGAACTTTTTTTTTATATTTATTTTTAAATATTTAAATATTCTTTTCTTTCATATTCTCATATTACAATATGTTATATAAAATATTTTATTATCATTTGACAATTCAATTACTTCTCATCTTACACACGAGTAAACAAGTAAAATGATGGACAAAAAAAAATTTTTTTATTCAATTGATTCAATCAATTTTATTTTATCTTTTATTATTTTATAACTTTTTTCTCTTTTTCTTCTATTATAACAACAACAACAACAGGAGCTAAAGAAATTGATATCGCAGCAACATTGGAACATATTCGAGATCAAAGAATGTGTATGGTTCGAACTAAAGTACAATTTGAATTTGTACTAAAAGCAGTGGCTGAAGAAGTAACTGCAATACTTCGATCATTACAGCAAAATTCAAATCATTGATTTGATTAAAACAAACAACAAAATCATCATCAATTCAACAAAATTTCCAATGACAGTGCAAAAGAACATTTCCTTCGAACACAACATTCTCATTGACATTCTTTCTTTATCTTAGTTCGATTAATTGAATGAAAGAAGAATTAACATGATCTCAATGTGTCTGAAAAAACAAATGAATTATCATTAGAACTACTCACGTATCATTTAATTTAAATCTAAACAACAAAAAAAACAAACAAACAAAAAAAATTAGCACAAAACCCAATGAACATAATTCACACATTCCAACAACTGAGTAACTTCAAAAACAACAGTTTGAGTTGCAAAAAAAAACAGAAGAAGAATTAATAAGGGTAAAAAATGTTCTTGATTGTGTAAAGTGTCGAATATGACACAAAAAAACACTAACATCAAAACACAGACTACACAACAAGTTGAAACATGAGAAGTAAAAAAATGGAAAGAAAAAGATAAACAAAAAAAAAAATTCAAAAATTAATCCAATGTGAAAACATTGAAAGAAAGAAAGAGAGAGAGACAACCTTGATTAACTTTCACCATGACACATGAACCAGTCGGATGATGATGTCATGATGATGATGATGAAGACCAAACAAACCCTAAAGGTAGGGTTAACATTTTCGGTTGACACACTGGCAAGTAGTGAAAGATGAAAAATTTGTTTAAATTTAAATTATCCACTATAACTACAGCTAAAATTTAAACTAAGAGTAAAAGTATTACACACATAGACAAACATAAACACACAAAGACAGATGTTACCCAGGTGAAGAATGTGTAAAATCGGATGAAGAAAATTTTTCAAAATTAATCGCATGGTCAATAATATTTTGTCAAAGATGCGACAGAACATTCTAGAATATTCTAGAACATACAGATACATGCACACACAAATGCCATAACAAAATGGAATAAAGTAGTTAAAGAACGACAGGAAAAATTGTAAAAATTATAATGCGTATCTTTGACGAAATCCATTCGTAACATTTGACAAAACAAATCCACTCTTAATAGACAAAGTTTTGAGTAAGAAAATTACAAAACAAATTGTAATTCCATCAACTTGTCTATCTCTCTTTCACTTTCACTTTCACTCTCTCTCTCTCTCTATCATTCTATCCTTCACTCTCTTTTTCTCTTTCTGTCTCTCTGTTGTCATTGTCAAAAAGATTTTACTAGAAAAATCGGATTAATACAAACGAATGTTGTAACAGAAACATCTCGTTCATTGACATTTAGAAACAAGTGCACAAAGTATTTTGTCCTTCAAATGTTATTGTTTTCCAAACATAAACAAAGGACAATTTCATTATTATTTTTAAATGTTAAAACATCATTCACACACACAGCAACAACAAACATTACGCACATCAATCGTAAGTTTTGTTTTAAATAATTTTTCCATTAGATCAATGTGTGTCAATTAATTAATTTATTACTGTTGAAACACAACAACAACATCAAAGAGTACAACAATTAAGATAACACGATAAAATTGGTAATATTGATAACATTTTCTTATAAGTTGCCGCAAAAAAACAAAAAATGGATAAATCAATGACAAATTTAAATTAATATGTGACCAAATTAGTCGAAACATATACTTTGTCCCGATACACTTAAAAGTTAACAAAAACAATTGTGTGAAAGAAATAACATTTCTCACATGACAAAAAAAAGAGGATAATGAGGTCAATTAAGGGTAAAACAGAATAATCCTTATGAGATGAAATGTGTGACCTGATAAATTATGTGTTTGAAGTTTTAAATTAAAGTAAATGTCGTTTTTCGTGTCAATCCATTCAATTAACTTCATTGAATTGTCTTTAATTGTGTCAAATATTGTGTCTCAATGATAATAATTAAAAAGGTTATCCACATAATTCACCATAACAATGTCAACCACTGATCTCATAGAAATGTTCTAGAACACGAAATTCTAGTAAATTCGATAGAACAGAGTAAACAAATTCAATTGTAACACAAAGATAATCATTGTATTATATCGAATATCACGAAGACTGCAGATACAACAAAGTATCATTTGAGTTGCAAGTAAATTACACATCGTGTCATCATTGATATTCAGTTGGTTGTCGAGTTGATCAGATACTCAAAGATAATTTCTTTGTAACAATGAAGCAAGAGAGAACAAGTAAAACTAGACAAAGTAAATTAAATCATTTGTAGGTTATTCAACTCTTAAAAAGATGTACAAAGATAATATATGTTTATGTTGAAGATTGACAATTCGATAGAATAGAACACTTCGACAATGATCAGGTGAGTTAGATTAAAGTACAAATTCACATACCAAGTGAAAAATATCATTGTCAATTTTATTTCAATAAAGTGACAACATTAACTTTTTTCTCTCTTTCACACATATTGTCGATATGATATGAACAATCAATGATACTGACAATTGAACTTGCAGTTCAGAACTTTTGATTGAAAAATACTTCGACTCTTCAAATCCAATGAAATATGAATCGAAATCGATCAAATTCTTTTTTTTATCATTAAATTCAATTCTTTTGCTTCTTCAGTGGAAATAAAAAAGTTCAATTGACAGAATTCGTGTGACAAATGAACTTGCAACTGAATCAAGTGAACAGTTAAACAATACAAAGTGAAAAATTGAAAAATTGAAAAATTGAGATAAATAATGAACAAACAAATTTACACGTAGAGTGTATTAAAGTGAATATTTGGTTAATTGTGTCTACCAAAAGTGAATGTAAATTATGATGAAGTGATGAAAGTGTAAAGAACGTGAGAACAAGAGAAGAAATTATGTTTAAATTGAAACCAACTGGTTAAAAGTACGAATTGAACATTTTTAGTATGAGATGAGAAAAAAATCGATGATGAAATACCAAAAATAGTTTAAGAGTATGAAAGTTGAACTAGAACAGCAGAATATAACGATGTGAAGAAGACAACATTGACAGACAGAAGTGAAAGATCAATGTTGAGGGTCAACATTGACAATTAACGTAGATAAAAAAAGTTCTTCGGTGAAGATGACCAGTTGACAATTGGTATGGGAAGTTATTTTTACGATGAAAAAAAAATCATCATGATAGAAACATCTGACATATAAATCGACAGAAGAAAGAAAAGTATGACACAAAAAAAGTATCATAGTGATGTGTTTGATGATGACAAAGACAGAGAGAGAGACAGACAGATAAAGAGACATTGAAAGGCAGACAGTTGTTATATTGTATTGTGTTTACATCAGTTGACATTTTAAAGGATGTGATTGTTTGTCGGTGAAGAGGAAAAGAAGGTAAAACGACCCGATACATTGTAAAAAATATTTCAAGGTAGACAGAGTGGAATGAAATAAATTGTTGAATTTTAAAGGTCGCCGATGAAATCGGCTTCGAACAAAGGAAAGAAGGAAAGAAAGAAAGAAAAGGTGAATCGTGAAAAGGCGGATCAAAATGGGGGTAAAAATGGGATGAATAAGCAAAGAAATAAAAGACAAGACTAGACAAGACTAGACAAGACTAGACAAGACAAGAAGTGAATAAAAGTAAGTTCTATTGTTCTCTCTATTCTACTAGATTACACCTTTTTCAGATGGACACGAGAAGACTCAACTGGATGTTTTGGTGTAGAAAAACCAGTTTGAAGGATGCAAATCGAATACTAATGATACTTTGAGCATCTAACCGGCCAACACAATTTACAACAACCGCCAAAGAGTGTAATGACCTCATTTAATTTTTTTTTCTTCATCCTTTTTATATACTGTTGATGCATCATCATTTTTCACCTGATGTGTCAATGACCAATGGATGAGTACTCATGGATGATCACACAAAGATCATCACACACTTCACGACAAGTCATTTCATTCATATTGTTCAAACAATTCTCAAGTTAAACTTTGACAATTTTCTCTTCTTACTGTAAGTTATGTAAGAGTATCAATTTTATTCTCTTCCATCATCATTCATTGTGTCATATAAGCTTAATCTTTCTTTCATCAGTTATATTTTCTTTCAAACTTTAACCATCAACCAATAACTGTATTTGTTCAAATGTAATACATAATAATAAACTGACCAAATATATACATCATACTCATCAAGTGATAACTCTTTGATCTTTATAACATTTGCCGATGTACTAGTATATTTTTCTTCTTGGTATTTCATTTACTTAACTCGTTGATTTGTTAACATATCTTCAGTATAAACTTTGACTTGAAAGTTATAACACTCACTCAGTGGAAAGAATTCAACGACAAACTCAAACACATATCAAGTGACGGGTCGTCGAGTTGAATGTTAATTTACTTGTCCTTTTCATCATCATCATCATCATCATCATCATCATCATTATCATTATCATTAACTGAATCCTCAAAGCAATCAAGTGACTTATATTGACCCACACGTCAGTCAAAACAGTTGACACTTCCAATGACCAGTCAATTTATCAAGTCTCATCCATCCACAACTAGTACTACTTGTGATGTTCAGTTTATTCGGTGTTCTTTGAGTGTATACTATTTTCATCATCATCATCATCATCATCTTGTGTATACCCGTCAAATCTAATTGCATCGTACATCGAACATATAAACTTTCATTAGATAACTCGAGTGGACGTCTAAAAGTAATTTTTCACTCACCGTCAGTCAAACAAATGTCAAAGGTATTTTCTTCACTCTTTGTTAACTTTTATCCTGACATGAAAAGATAGACAAAGTGAAAGTGTAAAAGAAGAATCAAGTGACTGAGTAAAATAATAATAATTGACATTTGGCTACTCATACTCAAGTATAAGTGTGAAAGAACATTTTTTTTCTTTCATCATATCCGACCATCAAGTTCAGAGAGTAAAGAGAGAAAGAGAGAGAGAGAGAATATTTCAACTTTTTAATTTGCTTTTTCTTAATCAAGTTGAACTAGTCAAACATAACAGTTGAAAGTTGAAAGTACAAGTGAGAGAAAGAGAGAGACTTGATTCACGGTAAGAACATTCAATCGGTGAAAGTGTGTCAGGAAGTTTCAACTTGATTCGTTTAAGATTGAGTTCACGACGACCAACATAATATACTACTTACATTACAAATTAGCAAGTTCAACCAGTCTGTAGAGAGAGAGGAAATAAAGGTGAATAAAGTAAAATATACATTCACTTTCATTTGACCAGTTAACCTGAACGAGTGATAAGGTTGAACAAATCAACAACAGTTCATACTGACCAGTTCAAGTTGATTCAGTGAGTTGATGATTATTCACCAATCAGTGAGTAAAATCAAAATCAATAGACATAAAAATCACCATCTTGTTTATATCTGTGATGTCAACATTATCATCATACCGTTTGTCTAATCAACAAACATCTCGATGGACAAATGACTCATCAATTGATTGGTCATTCAATTCATCAATATCATTAAATTCATCAAATTCATCAAATATAAAGATATTTGATACATTATTTACACCAGAAAATTTAGATTACATATTTGATGGATTTTGGAAAGAACATGAAGATTCAGCAGCATCACATTTACCCTTTGTAACTGGTGGTCCATGGACAATAATTGCAATAGTTATATTATACTTATCATGTACATTTATTTGGATACCATTATATATGAAAAATCGTCCAGCATATTCATGTGTTACAGCGATGAAAATATATAATTTAACAAATGTTATATTAAATGCAATTGGTTTTATAGCAGGATTTTAGGTACAAATTATGGTTTAGATGTTTGGGGATGTAAAAAAAAATATTTTTCATCATATTTACTATATTTAGGTTATGGTTATTTGTTATTAAAATTTTTTGATTTTTTTGATACCATATTTTTTTTATTACGTAAAAAACATAATCAAGTAACATTTTTACATATAACACATCATTGTTTGATGCCATTAACATGTTATATTGGATTGAAATTTGTACCATATGGAAATACTGGATTTACACCATTGATAAATTCATTTGTTCATGTGATAATGTATTTTTATTATTACTTAGCATCACTTGGTCCATCAATGAAACAAATATTATGGTGGAAAAAGTACATCACTGGTAAGTGCATTCATTAATTACAATTATTTAGTAGATTTATATATTACACAGACAGACAGACAGATAGAACAAGATAGAACAAGACAATGATGTGAACATCATGTCGAGTTGTATTTTTTTTCTTTTACTTGTTTTTACATTGACTTCTAATGAGTCAGGTTAATTAGTGTAGTAGTTTGATTTTTCTTCTTCTTCTTCTTGTCCTTCACGGTTTATACTCATGAGGGTTACAATCTTAAATCGAATTCTTTGTTAGTGTTCTTACAACTTTTTTTTCTTCCTTTCCTTTCCTTTCCTTTACTTTGATCCAGGATGAGGATGTAGATAGATCGAGACACAGACAGAGAGATAGAACTACCGAGTGAAGAGCAAAAGTAGTCTAACTGAGTAGTCGAACTGTTGCCATCGAATTTGTCTGGTTCTTTTAATTCTACACAAGCTACTGGTGAAAAGAGCTTACAAGAGTGAAAGTCGAATCAACTTGATTTACTCAGCAAGTGAAGTACTTTTATTCAGTCTCAACAGAACCATTTGAACAGGAGAAAGTATGTTCACTACTATTGACTGTTGAGTCGACATCCAAAGAGAAAGTGAGAGGTTTCCATCATCAGTATGATTGATTTCACAGTTGTCCTCAATTTACTTTGTCCTGTGTCCAATGACATTTTCCTTTTGACAAAGTAACATCTAACAACACACACACACAGACAAGCAAGTAATTGTTTTCAATTAACTGACCACTGAAGAAGTACAACAAGGACAAAAGCAAATCAAACGGTAGATACAACTGACACAATTGTACTTGATACCTAGAACTAGTGATATATTTTTCCATCAATGTTTCGGTGTGTGTTTCATAGAAAGTTCATTTGTTTGTACACAACAAACAACAAATAGTAAAATAATCATTATACATTTCTATTTGATTAATTGTAAATTTTTTCCCTTAATCTTTCTTAGTAATGCAATTGGTACAATTTGCAATGGGAATAATTCATGGATTACAAATATATTACATACCAAATTGTTCATATCCACGATGGGTTGCAAATTTTGAATTAATTGAAGCAGTATATTTTTTCGTTGTATTTTTTAATTTTTACCAAAAAACATATTGGCAAACCAAATCAACTAAATTACAATCAAGTAAATTAATTAAATTTGATTGAAAAAAATACAATATACATTGACAGACATATAAACTATGATTACTTATTATATTCCTAATTGTATTCCTATCAATGAACAACTGATGTGATTTACTTAAACACACACAAAAAATATCTAAACATGAAAACATAATTTGATAATCATTTTGTATCGTTTTATAATTTGTCATTTTACCTTTTGTTTTATTTTCTTTTGCAACTGTCATTACACTTTTCTTCATCAAGTTTCATATTTAACAATTTCACCAAACTTGATAGAACTTTGTCCTTTGAAGAGTAAAAGCGAAATTTCCTGTTTTTTTTAACTTTGTTTTTTTCTTCCTCAACAAACTACATTCTTGATGAACACTTGATGTCACTTTAATCAACGTTAATGGTTTCATCAACTCATTCACATTTATCTTTTCTCAGTTGTCTTCATTAGGTTTAAGGTAACAAAAGAACTTACCATTTTACTAATGATGTGAGGTTAATTGTTTTTCCCGGTGGATTTTTTTTCTTCTTCCAACAATTCTATTGTGATCACATTTAACCTTCAGTCAAGTGATCTTTTACACTTTGAGTAAGTTTACTTGTAACTTTATTCATAAACTATAAAATTTCGATCAATGAATCAATGAATCAATAGTAAAGTCTTTTAAAACATTGTGAATTAACAAGTTAAAGTTATTTCAAGTAAATTTCAACTCAAACAACATTTCAAAGTAAATCAGATCATTTTCATACGATAAGATGTGATTTCACAAGAGACATGATTAATGTATAGAACATTTTGTCCAAGTGTCCATTATATTTACTCCATTAACACATTAACGAGTAGACAAGAAGAATATTTTCTTCATTTAATGAAGTCTTTTTATCCATCATCGGTCAAATTTTCATGTGTAAATATTACGTAATATTGCGTATGACCTCAAGTGAATTAAGTAAGTATATTTCACATTCATACAAATGACTTAGTAAGTTAGTGAGTGAGTTAATCGAGTCAACCGTATAAACAAGGACATTCAGTAGGGCTATTGTGCTCAAGTTGTTCATTAGTGTGTGAGATCGAGAGAGAGAGACGAGTTAATGAAAGTGAGGTAAGTTGAGGCGAAGTTGACAGTATTCATCGATGAGGGAAAAGAGAAGGTGAGATGCATTTCAGGTCATCGAAAAGTGTCTCTCTCTTTCATTCATTCATTCTCTCTTCAGGTAGAAGGTGAAACCTGACCTCGAGAGTACAGGACAAGAGGGGAAAACTGAAAGAGCAAGGACAAGTGCAGACAAGAAGAAGCAGACAGTGAATGACTCACCAGGCAAAGAAATAAGCAGATAAGAAAGAAAAAAGCAAAGACCCGCAGGAAGAAGGAAACAGGAGAAAGAAGAGAGAAAAGAAAGAGTGAGGAAACAACACTGATGACTGCTATAGACTGTGCAGTAGTTTCAACAACTAAGCATTAGAAGAGGTTTCACATTTCGACATTCGACTCTTCTTCTAACCAAAAGAGGGAGAGAGACAGAAAGAGAGAGAGAGAGAGAGAGATGCTTCGAGTGTAATGAATTGCCCTGACCGTGGATAATAATGTAACCAGCCAAGTGAAAGTGTAAGTGCACTCACATATGACCCAATGCAAAGTACAAAGTGTGTGTGTCTGTCTGTGTCTGTGTGTGTTATGTTGTCTATGTCTGAATGTCTGTCCATGACAAGTCACGCATCAGTGACATGTCAAACCTTAGCATCAATTTAAATGGCATTTACATCATACTCTTTCTTGAACAAAGATGCACACATTCACAAACACAAACACAAACACACACACACACACACATACATACATACACAATCATTCACATTGTGCGTCTTCATCATATTAAACTGTGATGAGATGAAAAGTTCATCTTAATGAAATTTATTTATTCAAATGTTGAACAATTGTCCAGTCAACTTGACCATTCAATTAGAGTGTGAATTTTACGTTATCGTTAAGTCTGTAACTGACAAGCTTGACCTTTTAAATGCAAAGTATTGATAGAACAACAAGAACAAGAACAACAACAACAATAGTGAACAAGATGAAGAAGAAGAAGAAGAATGACAAGAACAACAACGACAAGGACAAGTGATGAGTAACTGATAAGATCATCAGCATGTGGTTCATTACATAGAACCAATCGAAACATATGAATCTATGTAATTCACAATTTTATGCTAGAATAGGAGAATAATGCTAGAAAGAAAATTCACTCACAATGTAAAGTGAGTTGAGTGATAATCACATACAGAGAGTAAATCAAACAATGAAAAAAAAGGAGGAAAATAATGTATCTGAATGATGGATTAGACCAAAATCAAATAAAACAAGACAGAGAGAGAGAGAGAGAAGTGACAAATATATGTGTGTTGTGAATATTGTGATTTGAACTCGGTGTGCCTGAGAGAGAGAGAGAGAGAGAGAGAGAGAGAGAGAGAGAGAGAGAGAGAGAGGAGAGAGAGAGAGAGAGAGAGAGAGAGAGAGAGAGAAAAAGTTTATAGTGATGTAGTCAGCAAGACATTTCAACGTCACTTGTTTCAGCCATGAGCTGTTCATTAATAGAAGTTCTTGATTAAAGTTTAGTTTACACAATAGCTCATTTGCTTGCATTGACAAAGTTGTGTTGGATATACTTGCGTGTCTTCTTTTTTTCTCTCTCTCTCTTCACATGTGTGTACTTCATTGCATTCATTCGTCAAAATTGCTCAGTGAATAAAATAAAACACACTGGACAAAACTCAACTGACATTCAATTGCACTTTCGCTACTTCTCTAACCAATTTCCCATGTCACTCATTCTCATGGCAAAGACACACAAATTTGTCATCCGTTTGTCTGTCTCTCTTTCTCTCTATGTGTGTGTATATATATGTACAGGTTTTATTGTTGACTGTAACTTCAGTCACTTCATTCATTGCCATTGATACACTTGATAAATTAGATTCTAACTTCAACTTCGAGTTTACCAATTGTTATTTAACCAGTCACCAAAGTTAATAACTGTCTATATATTTATTGTGTCAAAATAACTACACCGGTTGATAAAGTACTTTACATTGCATTGATCTGGTTCAAATGACGAATAGATCAGCTTGATAAATTGTCATCTAAAGTGTAATTTTCTTTCCTTTGACTACTTTTACTTTCTATTTCTCACGCCATCTGGTGGTTGCCAATGTAACTGTTTCTGCTTAGCAAATCGATCGATATGTGTAGATGATTCAATTAACAATTACACAATAGATAGTTTGTGTAATGTTTTATAATCAAGTGAATTAACTTACTCTTATCAAACTGCCATTCATAATGTAACTTCAGTAACATCATATAAGTAATTAATCAACCAAGTGTAAATCGTCAATTCTTCTAACAATGATCAACATGGTAAAAGATAAAGTAAAACGATCGTTAAAGAAAAAATCAAATGAATTAAATAAAAAATATAGATTATTTTCATTGAATTCATTTAATTGGAAGAAGAAAATTCATGGCAAGAAAGATTGTATGAAGAGTCGTTTTCATCATCAATTTGACTTACAATCATCATCATCATACAGTTGTCTTGATAACAATGAGTTAACTGATGATTCATCTTATCCAATTAAACGAAGTAAAAAGCCAATAAAAAAGTGGTAAAAGTTATTTACAGAGTACTTGGAAAAGAATCAAACAACTAGAAGTATCAACTTGTAAGTTATCCAAGCAAATTGAAAACTTCATCCAAGACATCAACATTGTTACAACAAGTAAACATGAGGCAACATTTCAACCATTGAAGAGTGATGAGTTAATTGCGAATTTTCCAGAAAAATCAAGTGGAAAAGATTCAATTCTTTTTGCTTCGATGTGACAAGAATACCTCAAATTAACGTTTAATCGGACGAATCTTAATGATGTCCACAGTAAATTACAATAAATGAATTTGATTTTTTTCCCTTCTTATTCTAATGACATGTAATGATATTCAATTGCAAATGAGTATGAATAATGAGATAAAATGTTAGATGGACAGATCAATTTACGTACAGTAACAAGTTCAACACACACATCGATTGGTGTCATTATGTAAACATCTTGGCTGCAGTTAAGCTATACAGTAAGTCTATTGTTGAAATATTCTAATTTCAGTCACATCATCAACTATTTTGGTCTTTAAATCAGTTTCAATCGGACAACTTTAGGCGAGTGGCCAGAATTAGCGATGGGACATTAGAAATAATGTTTTTGTCCAAATGTTCATTGCAAAAAACAACTACTTAGTTGTTAAAGTTGTCATGTTGAATGATTTAAATTTGATTTCATGCACAGTGAAGATTCAAATTCATCAGTAGTGGACCTAATGACCAACAAAAAAAAGGTAGGAGGTGTCAATTATTGTGTCGACCATGAAATGACAATTTAAGGTAAGATGTAAATTACCAAAGTTGATAGAATGACGAATGCATCAGTAAAAATGGTGTTTCAAGTTCAAGTTACAATTGATGATGAAAGAAGTGAAGGAAAGTCCAATAATAGGTGATGATTTGGCAAAAAAAAACAAAGTCAAAGTTCATCAGTTGATAGCAAATTGCCAAATTTAGATTTCCCACTCATTTACGATGACTTAAAATTTGAATTGTGACCAAATTGTAATCTCAAAGAAGAACCCGCATCTTTAAATGTCAGTGAACTGTAAAGAATTCACAAATAATTATGCACACAGTTATTGGAGTCCAGGACACATAAGGAAGTTACAAACAAGACAAAGATAAAAAATGCCAAGTTGAACCAATCGATCTACAAATGACAAACAATACGAAGAAAAGATAAAACTTATGTTGAGTCACAAGTACAAATTAAAATGAAAAAAAAAGAATAAAAATGGGCGGTCAATGATAAACTGAGCATAACGAAATGAAACAACTGACTCATATATGATGAAGAAGTGAAATGACTTGCAAATATATAACTTGCTGGTTTTGGTGAATTTAACATCATTGACTTTGTTCATTCTTCATCCTGGGTCAATTAAAAGTAAGAAGATAGAAAGAGAAAGAAAAAAAGTTGTTTCTCTTTTTTTCTTTCAGCAGTAACATCGCATGTCTATTTGTTTCACTTGACAAACTTTTTCACCAGACTGAACTTGTAACTTACTTGTGAATGTTGCATTTGTTCAAGTGACTGATGAAACAATTCTTCTCTCCTTCAACTTAACTCATCTGAACAAACAGTTGAAAACATTTTCACTTTCAACTTTCAAATCAAACGACCAAGACTAAAGTATTATAACGTCAAGTTTCCAAGTATCCTCAAGTTTCATCCATTTGATTGTTATTTCACCAATTAAACCAAATATGTTATCAGTAAAGTGTCATTGATGATGATGATGAATTTCGATGAATAGATATTTGCTGTGACAATTATTTTTCACCAGACCAAATAAAGATCAGATAGACGTTTAAGCTTGAGCAAGCAAGTACAAAGTCGTCGTAATTTTTGCACCCAAGATCCAAATTTACTTCACCACCAAAGTGTCCACCAGTCAAGTGGATATTCGATATCTAAAGAAAAGTTAAAATAAACATTATTTTAAAATTAAACAACTAATTGAACCAACAGTGTATATCAACAGACATATCGGAAGTGTCACATCTACTTTGAGAAATTTTCATATCAGCAGATATATATCAACATAAAAAAATGAATATACCAAAAAGTGAATTAAATATTATCCTTATCTGTTTGATTATCATATCAATGTCCAAACAGAGCAATTGTCAATTACCACTCATGCCAACTGTGTCACCGATTCGACTTTTTGGAACAATTACTGGTGTTTCCAGTATCATACCAACTTATCAAAATTTGATCAGTCAATTTTCCAATTCTTTGAACAAAGGAATTACGGTAGCATTTGACTCACCTTATGGTCGATTTAGAAGTAAGCAAAATCAACGACATAAAACAAAAGATCAAATACAATATCAACCATCAAAAATTCACTATAATTTTGACAATACACCACCTCGTCCTGGGCAAATAATGATGACCGAACCATGGTATGATCATAAAGAACCAGATATCAATTTACCAGCAGAAAGCGTCAACTCTTATGACAATGAACAGGCATCAAATTATCATCATTCTTATCACGCAAACGAACAATTACCTAAAAATGTACCCTTAGTAGAACTTGTCAACGGTAAAATGATGCCTACAGGTGAAAAAGTCAAATTTATGTATCCAATTAGAGTATTAGATTCAAATACAATATTTGAACCAGACGAATGGCATGATTCTGCTGATTCTATTGATTCAGCTTCATTACTATCAAAAGATACATTTACACGACCAGAATTTCTTTAATTTCATTACACTATAAAGTAAATGAAAGAAAATATTGCAATGTGTGTTAAATAAAGTAAATTGTTTATAAACTATCTTTTTATTTTGTCAAACTCGTGATTAAAACTTATGACAGACGAAAGAAAAACCCATCATAATGATGATGATCAAGGCCATCATCAGATGGCACTCAAGCGCCAAACCACCTCGTGATACGAGCAGCTGGGCGCGTCTTGTAGTACTTATTTACGCTTTAGCCTTGCCAATCCAAATTTAGTTGGTCCAGTTTGTTTGGTTCTTCATTTGGTTCTCTTGGCAACTCGAAATTTCCTTCTACATGTACTTCAATAGGTAAAATTATCTTAATAAATCTCAATTCAATCAACCAAAAAGCTTGACAACTGTAAATATATTAACATTTCAAGGTCGATTACATCTATCTTCTCACTACCATTTCATTTGTTTTATTTAATTTATCTAATCATTTACTTTCTTTATATTGATTTTTCCTTTTGGCCTATTTTTTGTTAGATAAAAGAGAAGAAAACAGGTTAAAAAATTATACCGAATTCAATAATTGTACAACTCAAAGGTTATCCTGGTGAAAGTAAAATATCAAGTAAAAACGCAAAAAGTCAATCATCTCCATATACCCGACATACACACTCGACATTGTTGACACTTGATTACACGCGAAAAGAGAAAATAGTAAGTAAAGAACAGTAACCAACGAAAACAATCGTCAGTTGTCAAGCAATATCAATCGACAGCAACAACAACAACAACAACGACATCGACAACAGTAGTCGCAGTATCAGCAATTGTT
Organism: Hemileia vastatrix; assembly: GCA_030280995.1. Taxonomy (NCBI): domain Eukaryota; kingdom Fungi; phylum Basidiomycota; class Pucciniomycetes; order Pucciniales; family Zaghouaniaceae; genus Hemileia; species Hemileia vastatrix. The sequence continues at coordinate 7,261 of JASXTE010000408.1, read as the reverse complement.
TTGGGCTGAACATTTTTTTCGACTCAATTCACCAGTATATATCGAGTAAACGTATAAACTCAGTTCTGAAAATTCAGTATTTCCGTCCACAAGTATTCGAAAAAGTAAACAATGACTTCTTCAACATCTATGTCGGAAGTACATATTGACGTTCGAGATGACCGAGATGGAAAAACTTCACAATTTATGCATTCATCTACCGATAGTGACACAGTGCAAAGTGTAAATTCATCATTGATCATCAATTGTCAGGTATGTCAAGTTTGTTCATTTTGTTATCTGTCGGTATATATTCTTTGTATGAAGTTTCCTCTTGACTGATTCTATTGACCCATTGATCTATCGAGTATAGTAAAGAGAGGTTCATTATGACCTGGATCACATCACAGTATTATTATCTCAACTTAACTCAAGTATATCATGAGGACACTCAATTAATTTTCATAATTCACTTGACACAAAGACGACACGGAACTTGTCGATTCTTTCTACTATCGACGCCTTGTTTTTTCTTTTTAATTTATTTTATGTTCTAAAGATTATTCAACGATACGTTGCAAAGTGTCTGTTAATGATTTACCTTTATTAAATCTTATTTTTCTTTCAATTAATTAAATTTCAGGAAGGACAATTGCCGAATGCATCTAATGGTATGACATCAGGATCATCATCAACAAGGATAAATGATAATTCGGTTAAATCATCAGATAATTCAATTGAATCAACAATGATTCCATTTGTTCCATCTAAATTATATTCAGCAGCTAAATGGGCTCTTGATACAGCAGATTTTTATGGTGAAAAGTTAGCATTTTTCTTTGGAATAACATCACCCAAATATTCATATGAAATTAATCGTTATAATCGAATGATTGAAGAACAATCAAAGAAAAAAGCGGAAGAAACTAATTCTGCTGGTTGGAATGTTTCACATACTCCAATTTACAATACTTCTACTTCATCAAGTCAATTCAATAATATACCACCATTAACTTCAAATAATTTACAAAATTATGATTCAGTTTATGCTGGTACAAGTCAACAAGTCAATTAAACATCGACAACAACAACAACAACAACAGTAACATTTAAAATAATAATTGAAAAGTAGATAAACATGTCCTGTTGATTGGTTAGTTGAATGTTTGGTTATTTTGTTGATCGTAAATGCAATTTATTTCGTTTTCTTCCTTAATATCAATTCAATTCACGAAATGAAGCAAACAACAACAATGCCATCAACATCAACCTGACTAAAATTGTACTTGAGTAATTTTTGTATATCATAAGTCAAGTCACTGGCCTCTCTTTTTCTCTTATTTTTTTTCTTCCTCAAGTTTTGCATTTGTTCTTTTTTCTTCTTCTTTTTATCCATCAAGCAAACACACCCTGTGTGCCATTTTGACATAACCTCATGAATGTTGGTACTTTTACTTACTTATTATCACGCAAGATGTGTCCTTTCAACTATTTCACTACTACACATTACATTAGCAATGGCTTTCAATGACACTTACACTGACACTTTTTTTTGATCGGATCAATTTCTCTCTTTTTCTTTTTTACAGGATTTTTTTCACATTTCACTTGCAATCGTACATCATTTTATGTGACCATATGTTGAAAAAAGTAATTTTTCTTCACTCTTATTACTTACTTTCCGGTTTGATTGACGATTCATCGGTAACCACTACTGGTACACTTTGGTACACTTTGTGTCGTTCAAATTAGACTCACCTAGTCTTATATGATGAAGATGATGATTCTCACATTAAACTTTTCTCAAACACATGCACAAGTCAAGTCATCATTTTTCTGATTTACTAATAATCAGTACAAATTGCATTTTACTTCCTTTCAACCAACATACAGTTAAACCGTCCCTCAAGAATTAAAGTAAAATAACACACAAAAGCAAACCCAAAGATGATAAGAATGAAACAAATTAGGGTACAAATAATTAGTAAAACAACCGAATAATCAGTAAGAATATCTTTCCAACTACTACACAAGATATCAATGATGGTGAAATAAGGAGTTAACTTTTTCTCTTTTCTCTTTTCTCTCTAATTATTTTTCTCTGCTAATTTAAGAATAAACAAACTTTACTTGGCTTACATGAAAGATAACTTTGTTTACTCTTAGTAAAAATTGTTATACTCTTACTGATGCAATTGTATACACACAACACGCAATGAATGACCAATTGGGTTAGTTATCTTGGTATACTAACTTTGTTGTGATTGGTATTCACCACTTCATCACTTGCATCTGTCCATGATGAGCTCGATGACCCTTCAAGTTGACCTCAAGTTTATCCTTCAAGGATGTCCGTGATTCAATTATTCAATTGCCTTTTACTTATCATCAACGTACAACTTGAGTAATTCAATTCAATCGTACGCATGTAAAGTAATGCAATGTTATTCTTATTTTTGTTTTTGTTGTTTATGAGTTGATTTGATGGTTTGCTTTTTCTTCCAACAACAATTAAATTTCATTCCTCTTGTTGTAAATTGCAATTGGCAGGGTTGACAAAGTCGATAATGACCAAGTTGTATTTAATGAGGAGGATGTTGTTACAAGGTCGTCTGAATTTTCTTCTTTTATCTGCAATCATCTGAACAGGGCATCAAGATCGTTTACATCAACTTTATTGTCGTCATGAAAGTTTTTTTATATGAAAACACTCATCCTGGTGGTCTGATGAAGATGATGATGCTTACAGTTAACTACGAGGACAAGTAAGTTGACCAAACTAAACGATCTGGAATCATTCAAATGCTTCCAAGGACAATTATTTGATTGAAACTGTTTGATTATTATTACAACTTGGTGAGTTTATGTTATCTATCAACTAACAGGATGAAGAAACAGACAAACATCGATGAGATGACAAGAGGAAAATGGAAAAAGTGGAAAGGGATGGGCATGAAGTTGACATTATCAGTCCACAGACATAGTGAAGCAACACTATACACAGTAAATGTATTTAACTTTGTTAGTTGATTCACCTGAGTGTACATGTTAACTGATGTCTATGACTTCAGGTCAATCGGTATAAAATGACAAATCGTCAGTAAAATAAATTACACCTGGTGAACTTGTCACACTCGTACATATAATTCTTTCTAACTTAAGTTCATAATGTTCATCTTTCACACAAATTTCAAATGGACTAACTAATTAAGTCTTTTTAAACATCCTTAAACATACACTCAAGTATAAATTAGTGTAAATTTAATTTAATCTGACATGGAGAAGAAGAAGAAAAAGTAAAGATGAAAAAACTTACGAAAAAGATTCAAACTTAATCAAGTTAAAGTAAAACAAAAAAACATACATTTAGAATATTCAGGTAAAATGTCAAATTAATTACAAAATAAAGAGACAAAAGTAAAAGCAAAGATTAAACTTATTGACGGATGTGAATTTATTAAAGATGACATTTACCTTGTGAAACATTTCACCTGACAATTACTTGTATTTCATGTAAGTAAATGACTTTACAGCATAAATTTAGAGACATTTAATTGTTGCCAAAAAAAACAGGTCAACATTTGACCATATTCATTGAAGTTGATCAAGTTGAATCCGTTTTCTAACTTGATCAACATGGTTAATTAAACACACAACATCATCATCAAACAAACAAAGACAAGTTTAACTTTGACAATCATCATTTACCAGGACAAATGTAAGTTCAAGTGTTGATAAAGTGTTGCTCACGAGATAAATTTCATTTGACATGGATAATAATTTGATTTTTCACCTGACGGAAAAAAAAGTTCTTCCAAGAAGACAAACAAACACCTGTACACATTTGTGTGCCTCTTTGATTGAAACATTTAAACATTAACAGTTGACTTGAATTCAAGTTGAAGTGAAAAAAAAGTTCATCAAAGTTTTCCCTCAATAAATGATGATGTTGATGATTGAAAGGAAGTTTTTCTTTCATCTTCCTGACATTTGTCTCAAGTTTATTTATATTTCATTTGAAAGGTCAAACTTTGTCAAAGTGTGAAAGAATGTCAACGAAATAAACTGGTGAATATTTTTCGTGGGTGTAATTTTGTCCAAATATTTTACAATGTAAGAAGTAAATTAAAAAATAAACTCATTGAAAATTCTTTAAATATTTATAATATACAAGTTGATGCCACAGATGTGAAGATAAAGTTTAAATTCCTATCATACTTAAAGTGTAACAAAATGTAATAGAATGTGACTAATTAAAAGGTCAATTAACAAGTAAATATGTAATTGAAATAAAATGCAAATGTAAATCACCTGTATCTTGATATGACAATTAAATTGACATTCATTTCATTTGATGCATCATTAAAATGACAACAATGATGACATTGACAAACATTACAGTTGATTATATTGACAATGAGTAAACTTTGCCAAGTTGTAAATTCAATTGAGTAATTTTCAGGTATGAAAAGGTTTAGATAAAAAAAGGTGACTTTAATGTCAAATGAAGTTAAAAAATTATTATTCTGACAGAAGTCATTTATTTGTAACATTTACAAGGTTATTTGAACACGCTTGAATGAATCAATATCAAGTAAAGTTGAATCCTAAGATGAAAATGATGTGATTCAATTTGTTACACATTTTTTTTCATTCTATTTTATTTTATTTCATTTCTTACTGACCGTGAGGTCATTTCACTCTCATGCCATTAAATTCATCTTCATCTTTTTTACTTTTTTTTCTTCATCAGTAAAAGGCATAAGTTACTTTTTATCATTAAACTTACCCTCAATTGTAACCCCAATTAAGTTGAAAGCATGATGATGAAGAAGATGAAAAAAAGATGAAGACACACAAATATACAAGTAACTTGATGATTCATGTGAATGATATTAATTGCACTGACAAGTATAAACTTATCAACTGATCACCTTGTCACCCAAAAGTTAAAAAGTCATTTTACGATTGTAATTACATTCACTTGATTGAATTTGTAAAGGAATCAACATTAATCATATATTTTATTCTTTTGTATGAAGATTTTTTTTTCCATATATAAATATACATATCTTAGCAATTGGAATGTATTTGATTTTTTTTCACATTTGATTGATGTTCGATTGAATGTTGATTTGTCCATTGGATTATGATTGATCAGGGTGAAAAGTATCCAGGGCGAGGAAGGTAAAAAATGAGAGAGAGAGAAGATGAAGGAGGATGAAGATGATGAAGATGAAGATGATGATGAAGTACAAACTAAAACGCGTACAAAAAAAATTTGTAAAAATGCGTGAGTGTGAGATTTTGTGTCAACTCAAGTTGATATTAAATTCAATCTAGATCATTTTGTAGATAACAAGAAAAAACTTTAATTTTTGAGTATTGGGACATAAAGAGTTACAAACAAATATATTTTTATTATGTAACCTGGTAAGATATTTAATATCATTTTCACTTAATTCTCACGTAAAATATTTTCAACATACATATTTGGTAAAAAGTAATCTTTTCCCTCAATTTTCAGGTAATAAAACCAAGTTGTATTCGAAAGTGTGTTGAAAAGGTTTTAAAAGAAAATATGATCAAGTAAATAATGCACAAGGAGAGAGAATTGAACAATAACAATAATAACAATAACAACAACAACAATGAATATTTTCATCCTACAGATTATTGTGATGGTCATTTGTTGACCTTGGTAGGCAAATACACTTCATAACATTCTTAAGCACAGGCAAACTTCAAAGTTCAGCGAGAACAAGAACAACAACAGCAAGTTCAACAAGAATGAAAGAGCGAGTCATAACATCCGATTTATAAGTTTGCCTTAAATGTCAACTATGATTCGGTTAACTTTGCCATATTTAACAAGATTGCTATATATGTTACCCTTTTAATGCAAGTGAACTTCCTTTAACTGTTAACAACTTCAACAGTTTGTCATCTTTTCACAGTTCATTCTCACTTGACTTATATTAAATTTCACATATTCATTTTATCCGGATGTCAAATGACAACTTCCTACTTTATTTACTAACGTTAAAGGACTAAATTTTAACCCAAAAGCAAAACACAAACACATACACATTAATGAGTACAAAGAATTTGTCATTTATTTTCGATGCACAAAAATGATGCATTTACGAATGATTCGTCAAATTGGAAGTCAATTTAGTAAGTTCACTTCTTCTTGGTGGTGGTGGTGGTGGAGCTTTTAAACGACTTTTGTTACTGATACAATTATTATTATTATTGTTGTTGTTGTTGTTGTTGTTCATAGTAATATTATTGTTTATCTTATAGCCAATATTTTCTTCATCTCTTTTCATTGATGATGATGATGATGATGAGATAGTAGAAAAATTATGTTGATGACTTTTATTGTTATAGAATTGATGGGCAGTTGATGAAAACATTTGAAGTGGAGGAGGTGGTGGAGGCGGTGATGGACCAAGTGATCGAGGAAGACTATGTGAATCATGAATGTTACCATTGTCATAAGATGAATTACAATTGTTACCTCGTGTTAAAAATGCTTCTTCAACCATACAAAGCGGTGGAGGAGGAGGATAAGAATCCAATGAGTAACGTGATTCACTCTTGACCATCTGGTTTCCAGTAGAATTAGTTAATTCAAGAGGTGGTGGAGGCAAACAATCTAAACTCAAATTAGACAAACGAGCCATTATGCGAGATTCATCTAAAAGAGGAGGAGGAGGTAAACCTTCATCCTCATCATCATCTGAAGCATCACTTGAACCATCTCTAACATAAGACCACGAGTCACGAAGGATGCAAGATGCTGTTTGCTTATTGTTGCTGTTGCTGTTGCTGTTGTTGTTTTTCGATATAAGTTCATTGTTCATGTTTCCACTTAACTGATGTTGCTTGTTGTTGCCGCTGCAACTGTTTTTACCATGACATTGATTCATTTCATCTTTTGTATTAGGATGATGCAGATGAATATCAGTTTTATTGCATGGTGAAGTAAATTGCTTGGTATCGTTGATTACTTGCATACTTTTATCTTGGTCAACCAATTGACTTATATTCTCAAGTTGAATTGTTTTTTTGGTCATTGAATTCAATGATGTATTGGTTACCTCATTATTTGACATTGATTGAATTTGTATTTGTTTCGGAGTGACCAGATTCAATTGAAAGAGTGACTTTTTGATAGAGTCCAGTTCTTCATCACCTAAAGTTGATCTCTTATCAGAATTACATTCAACTTCTTCTTCACCTAACATAGAAACTGATCGTGAAAGTATAGATGATG
>JASXTE010000519.1:0-40337 GCA_030280995.1 Hemileia vastatrix | reverse complement strand
AGGTGAATCTGATTCTCTCTCTTGAAAATCTATCTAGTTGACGATTACCTATGATAAGGGCTTCCATCTTCATCTCGTCTCCTCTTAGAGGACACATCCGACGTATGCTTTTCCTTGCTAAATTTTCAGACTTTCTGTAAAGAGCTATCTTGGCCAGACAAGCCGAGAACTTTCCAATCCAAGCGGCACCATCCAAACTTGAGATCCGAGACAGTGAACTCAGGCTCGAGCTCTGTTTCCGAACCTCAAATCTCAATTCAATTCAATTCCCGAACCTCAAATCGAAGCTCAAAGAACGATATGGTGCGTGTGAGAGAGAAAGAGAGGGGGTCGATGCGCGATGAAATGCTTGAACCGACGACCGGATATTGAGCGCTGAGCCATCCGACATTGAAATACCAAAGGATTCTTCTCGCTTCCTTCTCTTTCTCTTCTAACATCAACTGAATCATCTTATACTACATCAAGAATGTCTTCAGTCAAGCTCACAAAGCCTACAGTTCCATTCGCAGAGGGAAGCTGGCAATCTGGAATGCCATCTCCCTACTCTCAACAAGCCTTCTCATCTGGCTTGAGGGAATACGTAAGACAATGGACCGAGGATAACTTGATCCCTTTCAGCGAGAAATGGACGATGGTGAGTTGACTATTGGACATGACACTCAGTCGGTCAAGCGAGAGAGGGAGGATGTGGGGGGTCGAGGGATGGTTGACTGATTAGAAAGTTGAGAGTGGAGATTAGCTTATCTCTCAATGCCTGCGACGACATCGGTTGATGTCAATCTGAAGAAGTCCATTGACAGACTTAATGCAGCTATGGGAAAGCCTCATGCTCTTGTTCTGAAGAGAGAGAGAGAGAGCCAACTAGATGTGAAAGATCTCACCTCGCAATCACTCCCTCCTTTCTTATCATCTCCTTTTCATCACATCTATTCTCCTCTCTACAGATGGAGCTCCAGATCCAGAACTTTACCAAAGATTCGCAAAAGAAGGAATGCTGATCCCTTTCGCTCTAGGAGTCAGCATCCCAGAGAAGTTCTACAAGATGGCAGGTGGAATCAAGCTACCAGGAAATGTCGATCCAAAGGAATGGGACAATTTCCCACGATTTCATCTTGATTGATGAACCTTTACAGATGTGGTTCAAAATGGAGCTGTCATGTCTTCTTATGGAGGTTTGGGCCTATGGAGCAGGCCCAATCGTTCATTTCGCAGGTCAAGAATTACAAACCGTCTATTACCTGATCTTCTACAAGGAAAAAAAGAGAATCTGTTTAGCCATCACTGAACCAAACGCTGGTTCTAACGTCAGTAACCGTTCAGACGACTGCCACCAAATCTGCCGATGGCAAGCTATTACATCGTTAGTGGTCAGAAGAAATGGATCACGAACGGTATTTGGGGCCGATTTCTTTACTACCTTGGTTAGAACTTCTGGCAAACTGGAGATCCAAAAGGTTTGAGTCTTTTTGGTCATTCCTAGAACTAAGGATCTAACCTACTCGTAAGATGAAGATGCAGGGAGCTCATGCCAGTGGAACCACTTTCGTAGAATTCGATGATGTCAAAGTTCCAGTCGAGAACCTTATCGGAAAGGAAGGTGAAGGTTTCCGTTATGTTGTGAGTGAGATCTCTCATTTGAAGGTTTGATACAATTCTCTCTTGAGAGAGTTTTTCATCGACTTTGAAGATTGACAGGAACCGAATTCTTATTCTTCTCTCCCTCTCCCCATTCAGATGTACAACTTCAATCACGAACGTAGTGACTATTGTTTACGTTGCTCTCAGGATGGCTCGTGTCTCGTGAGTACGAAATGGTCAAACTCACCAAGCGATTCTTGATCTCTCTTTGACCACTTCGTTATCCTCTAACTTGTTTCACTGTTCCAGAATCGAAGACGCTGTAGCTCACGCAAGACGTAGAGAAGTCTTCGGACAAAAGCTAATTGAACAGCCAGTCGTCAGGCACAAGGTGAGTAGAGTCCTCTTCGTTCTCTCGATTTATGCCTTAGTCTCACAAACTGATATCTCTTCTCTTCGACTCCCCTCGTCCTCTCAAATTTCAGATCGCCAACATGGCGAGAGAGACCGAAGCGCTCCAAGCTTGGACTGAAGCTTTGATCTATCAACAATCCAAACTTTCAATCGCAGAATCCAATCGTCTAACTGGTGGTCAGACTGGACTTCTCAAAGCTCATGCTGGTATCGTCTTGGAAAAGGTCAATCGTGAAGCTCTCCAACTCTTGGGTGGAATGGGTTTGACTAGAGGTGGTACAGGAGAGAGAATCGAAAGGATTTGGCGTGAAGTCAAGGGTTTGACTATCCCTGGAGGTGCAGAGGATGTCTTGTTGGATTTGGGAGTTAGACAACAGCTCAAGCTCGTCAGTCCACAGACTGCCAAGTTGTAAGGATTGGAGCTTTTCGATGCCCTCTCTTTTGAAATCGATGAATGATCCTTCCTCGAATCATGATGAAATCAGGACGAAGAAAACAGAGCGAAATTGAAAAGAAATCAAATAGAGATTCAAAATACATTAAGAGGGTGCGTCGTTGGCACTTAACATCTTTCTTGTCGACTGAGTAAACCGAAGGGGGTTGGCGTTCTGGTCGTTGGTAGTAACAGCAGCGGCACCCCAATTGTTTTCCATGAACTTCATTGCTGAATAGTGAGTGTACTTGGTGTTGTCAGTCTTTCCAAACACTGCTATCTGGGACACTGCCTCCGATTAAGACACTGTAGACTTGGTTTGGGATCGAGTAGGAAGCTGTCTCGTCGAAAGTCAAATGAACAAGAGTGTTCGATTTTTGGAAACCGTCGAGGTACTTGGACATGAAGCCAGATAGCCAGTTTGAAGCGTATGGGATGTCTGTAAGAGAGAAGGGGAAGGACATAGAGATGTGAGCGAAGATGGAAGAAACGAAGGAGGATACAGAAAGCGTCTAGTCATGATCCAGACGTCCTTCTCGCATCTCTTCTATGGATAAAGTACTTACCAGTGTCGTGTCCATCATTGTCAAGATCAGGTGCGTAGAAAGTGAATTGAGGAAGTTGTCCGCTTTTGAAGTCAGCATCGAAAGCATCTGCTGATTTGATGTTCTTGACTCTGCTCGAGTTGTTGCGAATGTTGTTGAAGGAGATGAATGGCTCGTGCTTTCTCACGTATCTTCCACTCTTGGAGCCAGTGTAGGTCGAGGAGGGGAGACCTGTAAGAGAATCCCGATCGATCAAGATTTAGATGAAGGTCGTAGGAAAGTTTGGGGGAAGAGGGAATCACCTGGAGTCAGCCGATGCAGTCGAAAAAGCGAAAACACAAAGAAAACTTAGTTTTCTCTTCTCACCTTCCGCATATGCTCCCCACGAGACGCCCTTTGCTTCCAGACTGTCAGCAATTGATTTGGCATCAATATCGATGTTGTTATCGTTTGGTGCAAGAATTAGTGCTCCCGGATACATAGGCGATGTAGTTTGGTTCTGTAGAAAGGAGAGAATTGAATTGAGTTGAATTAATTGTATACGCCACAGGCGCCTCAGCGAAGAGGAGAAAGCGGAGAGGGGCTGAGAAACTCTCGGTGGCAAATTTCGATGACGACGTTACGAACGCGAGACTCACGAGACGGATGAGCCAAAGCGAAGTAGTTGTTTTGGTTGATTCCGTGAGCAGCCCACTTGGCGAAACCACTGTCGTTGAGACTGAGAAAGAGACGAACGCAGAGAAAATGGGGAGAGAGAGAGAGGACGTTAGTTCTCAACGAATGGGACCGGAAGACTTGGAGCTTATGCTTGATTTTCTGAGAGCTACTCACACATCATCTCTATCCTCGTTTTCGAAGAAGATGGTCAAAACTCTATCAGCGTATTTTCCCTTGACTAGGGATCGTCCACTGCACAAAGGTGAAGCAGCCTGAACCGAAGCAGCAGCAGAGACCAAAGCCAAGCGGTAGGCAGAAGGGACGTTACAGCTTGAACATCTTTGATGATTAGAAAAGGAGAAATTGTGGTTGGAGAAGGGGCGAGAAAGAAATCTCGAAAAGGCTTTTCTTTTATAGTCGTCTGCTGACTTTCGCACCGACCGCACGTTGGCCTGCTAACTTTGTTTGCAAGGAACGCGAGATTTTTCCAATCTAAGATGGTCTAAAATGTGACCACCGACAATCATCAGAGCAACCTTCGGACAATGAACCGGATTTCGAATTCCATCTTCGAGCCCAGAAGATTCTTGAAATTTTGGAAATTGGAAGAGAAGAAGCAGAAGACTTGGGGAAGAGTTGGCTTTCAGAGAGCCAGTTGTTCACTCAGATCGCACATAAGCAATGGAAACTTGGTAGTACATTATTCAACAAAAGTAGAAAAGAAAGGTGCTGATACGTTAAGTGAAAACGAGAGAGAAGGCTTCACTCTTCTCTACGAGCTCTCTTCGCCTCTTCTCCTTCCCCTTCTCCATCAACAAGACTCTCTGATCTTGGTCTCTTATTCGAATTAGCCTGGAAAAAATTAGAAATGGGAGAAAGAGAGTCAGCTTAAAAAGTCAATGCAACCAAAGCAGCAAATTCTCTTATAACTCACATTAATTTCATCCTCCTTTTCCTTTTCGAGACTTTGTTCCAAGATTTCTCAACCTCTCTATCGATTCTATCTCTATCAAGATCCTTATCTCTAGCCTGAATCATCATTTCCATACTTTTCTCAATCCTCAATTCTTCCTGAGTTTTCTCTCTTTGTTTTCCCTTATCCAACCCAGATCCCTCTCCTTCTCCCTCTCCTTTCATTTCCATCTCCATTTTGACCTTCTTCTTTATTCTTTTCCTTTTCCTTCTGTTGTTCCAACAAAGAATCATATCTTCCCTGAGCAATTCTCAATTCCGATTCGACTCTATCCAAAGCTTTCTTCATTTCCAATCCACTAGTCACAGCACCTAACAAACCTTCCCATTTCTCAATATTTCTAGCAGTTGGGAAAACCAATTAGGTCCAACTGGAGGAATCAATTCAGATAAAGTTTGATTAGTTCTGATTAATAAATGAGGTCTAGTGGTTAGAATTCTAGTGGATCTGAAATAAGCTCCATGAGAAGCGGTTCGAATTCAAATTGACATTGGTGTTTGGTGTGTTAGGACCATCCATTGAAGAAGATAGAGTGGGAGGATAAGAAGATGGAATTCCAATCAAATGAGGATATAATGGTTTTGATGGAATCGTTAAAGTTGGATCGAATCTTTGAATGCAATGTTCTAAATCAAATGAGGCTTGTTTTAATTCATTCTTTTGTTTCGTTGTCAAGATTTGAGCTGAACTTGTTGTTGTTAGTCCTGAGGTTGAATCTTCTGTATGCCTCTTACGTCTCGGCTGTCAGATCATGAACGAAAGAGTCAGAAACAGAAAAAGAGAGAGATCCGAAGAATCAGTAACTTCACCTCCCAAAACTCCTCAACCAGCAACTTTGGTTTACTCACCCTTCCTTCTTCTTCTCCAACACCACCACTTCCACTTCCACCAACGCCCAAACCTATATTCAATCCACTTCCCGCTCTAGCAACTCCATCCATCATTGCATTTGGTAAACTTTCCCAACCTCCCAACAATCTCAACAAACTTTCTCTTTCGAGAAGAAAACCTAGCTTCATTCTGTTCCATTCTTTTAGCTTCGACGTATAAAGCTTCTTCTTCAGCCAATTGTTGTGGTGTTTTCTCAGAATAATCTAGCGACGCCTTTCTTTCTTTCGATTTCTCTCTTTGGATCGAATAGATAGGTGTTCACCAAGGCTTGACGAGATTCTAAATCTTCGGCACTGATTCTGGATCGAATCAATCTACGACAGATTGCATAGTATCGAGATTTGAGATCCTGTTAAGAGAGAGGAAAGGAAGTTTAGAGGCGTCAGATATTGGGAAAAGGTTATAGACCAGTGGATTCCTTTACTAACCTCGATGGATCTTGGCTTCCTCCAGGCCAATCGTATCTGTCATGAATGACGACAAACCTGAGATCGTAAGAAGTGCACAGATCCATCAGGTAGTCTGTCTCTGCTTGAGTCCAATCGTCGTCTACAGAGAGAAGGAATGAGAGCGAGAGGGAGATGAGCCAAGATAGAAAGGAAGATAGATCCAGCGACAAAACTCACCTCTGAGATGAGCATTGTATTCGTCGTTCGAGTAGCTATAGATTCCAGAAGTGGTGTTGAATTGAGCGAAACGATACTCTGTGAGAAGAAGGAGTATGTGTGATTCGAGAAAGACAAGCCAGAAAAGGACATGATGAAATGAGTGAGAATTACCCTCAGATTCCGCCTTGACTCCCATCCCTTAAAGCATCAAAAGTTTCCAGTTCGAAGATCAAAGGCAGATACAGGACTTTCTACTCACCTTGTTCAATCTCTTCTTCTCCTTCTCCATTCTGTTGAACCTCTTTATCCTTCTGAGTTTCACCACTAGGACCAGCTTCGGTCTCTCCAACCTCTTGATTCTTTTTCTTGCTACTCTCTTCATTAGCACCAGGTAGCTTAGCTACATTCCAATGTCTTAACACCAAGGCCATCATTCCTAGCTGGATTCCCTTGAAAGCGACTTGTTTCCATTTCTTTGCCTTTGTAGGTTTTCCTCTTGAATTTTGGTTTGAAGTTCTTACCCTTTGGCAGCAGAGGATTGTTTAGATTGTTTGGATTGAGGGATAAAGAAGGAGCATTGTCACCCAACAAGGCGTAGAGTTCTCTAGAGATTCCCAATTCAGTCGCTCTGGTGGTGCTGCTTGGCTTTGCTGTCTTCTTTGAGGATTTGGATGATTTTGAGTTTGTATTGGATGAAGAATTGGATCCTAAGGATAAATATCACGTGCATCATTCTTGGATGTCATGATAGGAGAAGAAGATTAAGGATAACAGGATGGTGAATGGATGGAAGAAATAGTGGGACAAGCTTGGATGAGAAGGTCTCTACCTTCTACCACCAACCTTCTAATCATGTCTTCTACCAGAAAGGAGCCTCTTTCAGTAGAAGCTATCTTACAGAAACAGAAAGATGCAAATCAAATCAAAGTGAGTCTAAACAGTCAATCGTTGAATAATCGCAGTCACTCATCTTCATCTCTCTCTTCATTCCTCTCCATTCCCTTCAACTTCATCGACCATAAGCCCAAGTTCCTCACAAAGGCAGAGAGACAAGCTCAAGCTTTAGAGAAGAGGGCAAAAGAAGTAGAAGAACAGAAACAAAAGGAGGATCAGGCGAGAAAGGAGAGAGAAGAATTGGAGAGGAAATCAAAGGAACAGGCAAGAGTCAATGCAAGCTCAAATAGTAGACCTCCAAGGGGTGGTTACGATAGTAGATGTGAGTATCAAGATCTTTAGATTATCATCATTGCGTTGGCCAAGTCATAGCACTCCTGAGATAGGAGATAGAGTGGAGGGATTCTTGACAAGAGTTAAGAGCTCAGCACTTGGGTTGCTATCTCTTTTCCTTCCAAGATCTCATCTCGACAAGTTTGAGGTCTGATCTCTTTCAGAAAAGAACTTTTGTGATTCAACAACAATTGATCTGCAACTGATTCTTCAAGTCGAAGGGGATTTTTCGCTTCGAAGCTCAGCTCGAGCTCAGCTTGAGAATGGTATCAGGGATATCTCTGCTACCGAAGCCTTCTCTCCTCAGACTTTGCTGACCTTGATTCTCACTTTTTCCTCTCTTTATTTTCAGATCAAGATCCACGAAGGGGTAGCGATTGGAGAAACGAGTCTCGAAATGGAGCTGCTCCTCCTCAATCCTCATCATCAATCCCAACTGGTCCAAGAGCCGACAGAGTCAATGGATCTGCATCATCATCATCAACTACCAATGGATATCAAGACTTAGACAATCCATACTCGAATCCTTCGACTGCTTCTGGTCCCAGAGGAGGTTCATCATCCTCTTCTCAAATGTTACCTCCCACCTCTACTTCTCTCAACAAACCTGGAGTTTTAACAGATGGAGAGCAATCCTTGATCAAATCCAGATATCTAGGTCAAGATGTTTCTCAAAAGAGGAAAAAGATCAAAAAGATAGGTGGAGATAAGAAATTCGTCTTTGGTTGGGATGCAAGTGATGATACTTCCGATAAGATCAATCCAGTCTATGGATCTAGTGTTCAGGCCAAAGCATTCGGAATTGGATTAGACTCAGAAGGAAACCTCATCAAAGCTGGTAGCTCAAGTCCAAGAACCAATGGAAATGGAAATGGTGGAGAATCAGATCCATTATCGATCCCAAGAAGATCTTCGAAATTGAAAGGTGCAGCTTCAGCAATGTTAGAATCTCATTGGTCAGAGAAATCTCTGACGGAAATGAAGGAAAGAGATTGGAGAATTTTCAGAGAAGACTTTGGAATATCGGCAAGAGGAGGAAACATTCCTAGACCATTGAGAAGTTGGAAAGAATCCTCTATTCCGAAACCAATCTTACAAGCCATTGAAACCATAGGATATAAAGATCCTTCACCAATTCAAAGACAAGCCATTCCAATCGGTTTGACAAATAGAGATTTAGTAGGAATAGCAGAAACAGGTTCAGGTAAGACAGCATCTTTTGTGATTCCTTTATTATCTTACATTTTAGATTTACCAAAATTAGATGAACATAATCAACAATTAGGACCTTATGCTTTAATCTTGGCACCAACTAGAGAATTGGCACAACAAATAGAAGGAGAAACAAAGAAATTTGCAGACGTTTTAGGTTTCAAATGTGTTTCGATTGTTGGTGGTAAAGATATGAATGATCAAGCTTTTAATATGAGAGATGGAGCTGAAATCGTAATTGCAACTCCTGGTAGATTAAAGGATTGTATTGAAAGACATGTCATTGTTCTTGGTCAATGTACTTATGTCGTAATGGATGAAGCTGATAGAATGGTTAACTTAGGTTTCGAAGAAGTCGTCAATTTCATTCTTGATAGTTTACCAGTTTCTAATTTGAAACCAGATGATGCTTCTAGTGAAGATCCGTTGAAACTTTTAAGAAGAGACGGAGGAGAGATGGAAAAGTATAGAGTTACTAGTGAGTAGAGAAAAAAAGAGAGAGAACAATAAAGAGATGGACAGGGATACTCACATTGAACTTTTCTTTTTTCCTCTTTTCTTTTGACTTTCCCAGTGCTTTACTCTGCTACGATGCCTGCTTCAGTGGAACGAATGACTCGAAAATACCTTCGAAGGCCAGCTACAATTACGATCGGAGATGCCAACCAAGCTGTAGGAACTGTCGAACAGAACGTCGAGTTCATCAACAGTGAAGAAAAGAAGAAGTGAGTCCTCAAAGATCAACGACTTCTCTAGCTCTTCGTTATTCCTGACATGCTTTCTCTTTTCAATTCTCTTTCCCCCCTCCCACTCCTTCCAATAGGACGAGACTTCTTCAAATCTTGAATTCAGGATTCGAACCTCCAATCATTGTTTTCGTCAATCAAAAGAAAATGGCAGATTCAGTAGGAAGAGACGTTCAAAGAGCAGGTTGGAACACTGCCATTTTACATTCTGGAAAGAACCAAGAGGAAAGAGAATACGCTTTACAATCGTTGAGATCTGGAGAATGTCCGATTTTGGTAGCTACCGATTTGGCTGGTAGAGGTATAGATGTTCCAGACGTTTCTTTGGTCATTAATTTCCAAATGTCTAATCATATAGAGGCTTATGTTCATAGGATTGGTAGAACTGGTAGAGCTGGGAAAAGAGGTACGGCAATCACTTTCTTGGAAAATGCGGATGAAGAGATGTTGTGAGTACTTCGAAAATGAATTCGAGAATAGCGTTTCCCAAATCAAGACTTTTGTCTACTGTACTGACGATCTATTCACTTCTCTCTCCCTTTCCCTCTTCTTCCTTCTCTCACCTCTTTCAGCTACGACCTCAAACAAGAAATCTCCAAATCACCAGTCTCTAAACTCTCTAGAGAATTGGAACGTCATCCTTCTGCGCAGAGTCGTCTGCCAAAAGATCACTACAAGCGAAAGAGAGATGACGAGGAATAAGCTCTCCAAACCAGCTTCTCTGTTCTTTTTCTTGCTTCACCTGTCAGCTGTCATGTCCTCGAACTCTGAATTTTCCAATTTTTCGTTATGATTTTGACAATTCTGTGATGCTTGTATTCTAAAAGTACATTGATGATGATGGTTGCGATGCGAAAAAGGAACAACTTTTCGAGGGAGAGAAGGAGAGGGATGATCGAGAGCTGAAGAGAAAGCGTGAAAGATTTTGTAGCTCAAACACTTTAACTCCTACATTTGCGGTGATGAGAATCAATCGGATCTCGAGTTGGATTCCGTTTTGATCTTTGAAGTCTTGTTTCACTCATTCGTGATTGATGTTTTTTCCAAGAGCGATCAACTCGTTCCTGTATCTGGTCAGAGTCTTCTTTGGGAATTTAGATCTTTGGGAAAGTAAGAGATGGAAAGAAGAAAAGTGAAGAAGTAGAAAGTGATAAAGTGTCAACTTTGTTCTGAAAAGATGTTTTGAGTTGCTGATATCGAGAGCTCTTTCTTCGACTGTGCTGCCTCATATCTATATACTTACTTGCAAGTCAAGCAATTGTCCAATGGTTCACAGAAGACTGAGAGGTGAGACAAAGAACAAGAAAGAGGGTAAAAGTCAGCACGAGATAGGGAGAGACCAAGCTCTTGCTCTTCAGTCCTGTCCGAGGACGAAATACTCACTACTTAGACAAACACTGCAAACGTATCCAATATCAACAACTCTTTGATGACAGAAGCAAGCTGCTCTGAAATCAACTTCATCGTTGTTTGGTAGTTGAAGCAAAGGTCTCAAAGATCTAGATGGTAGATAAGTGGTCTGGTTTGAGCGAATGAAGTGAGTGAAGAGTTGAAAAGTCAAGTCAGTATCGGAAGAAGGAAAACAAAGAACAACATCGCCCCTTCTTTGACAGCTCTTGATCTCCAATTCTAACCTCTCTTCGAAACTAGGAAACTAGACTAACCATCAAAGTGACCAACAATTCATCCCTACTCTCCAAACCAAAATAAATGCCCTTTGTAAGATGGGAAGCTTGTTGTAAAAAGACTGTATCCGATCCAAAGACTTTCAAAACATCTATCGTGACGTTTTGTTTCTGTGAAGCAAAGATTGAATTCATCATTGGAATATATTGAGAACTAGAATCTGGAGTGACACTTAAGACTAGGATCCTACTTTGAATACCGGTTTGATTTTTGGATCCTTTGTTTGAATTCTTGTCATTGTTGGATGCGTTTGGGATTGAAATTGAAGAATTGGAAGAGGAAGAGAGTGGAGAAGAAGTTGGAGTTATGTGTCGGTTGATGTCTGAAAAGGAACGAAGAGAGAGAGGGGGGACAGATGGAGAGCAAAGAGAGTGATAATAGTAAGAAAGCGAGAAAAAAGTCAGTAAGTGTGTAACAAGTGTTTCGAGAAAAGAGCAATGCACAAAGTATGGAGTGAGATTCTGAAAGATCAAATTTTGGAGTGTGACGAGAATCCTACTCACGACAAAGTGCTTGAGCTATGGCAGATACGATCCCAATTGGAGCTGAAGAAAGAAGAGAATTTGAGGACAAGGTCATTGAAAGCAGATGTGGAATGAGGCGTAATGAGAAACAGATGGGAAGGAAGTAACCTTCAGCATCTTGACCTGATAGAGTCAAGCGAGACTCTCTCACTATGACTTATCTACTCGCCGAATCAGAAGCCTGGTACTTGCGAAGAGGACAATCGAACAAAGGAAGTAACAGCTGCTCGGTTTCGAAGGACTCACATCTACTAGTTATCCTTCTTCTCTTTCTAGCTCTATCCTGATCCTCTCCTCCTTCCAAATCGTCATCATCTTCCTCATCATTTTCATCCAGATCTATATCATCCTCCATTTCGCCCATTTCGTGCATCAAATCCTTTACACCATTGAAGACTCTATTATCCATTTGTGAGAAGTATTGATAAGTGTTTGCATCTGGAGTTTGATCCGAATCCTTTGATAAGGATTGCCATGCCGATTGATCCAGATTGACAGTCTTTGGGATATGAGCTTGAGAAGCAGTTGTATGAAGTAGTTTACTGCAAGATGAGAGAGGAGACGAGTCGATTAGGAAATGGAGTGCAAAGCAAAGCTCAGCTATCAATTAGGGTTGATTACTTACGCTTTACCAATCGCAGCAGCCCAGATTGCGACACCATTTCCAGATTGTTGAGCTATGTGAGCATTCAAAAAGATTCTCAAGTGATCCAAAGCCTTTTTCAGAGGAGGAATCTTGTCGTTTGGATCTGTCGATTGCTGTGACCAAGCATATGGATTGACGTCTAGAATCACTCCTAGGAAATCAGCCTTGACGTTCAATTGAGCTAACTTGACATTCGATTCCGTTGATTTGCTAGCACTCATTTCCTATCTTGGCCAGTAAACGATCCAGATTGGAGTAGCGATCAAGGATGATTTGCTGATAGTGGATCAAGTTCAAAGTTTATTCTCAAGTTTCTCTCTTCTCCTTCTTCATTCGCACCTCTTTCCTTCAAGTCTCTCATTCTCGAGTCTCAAAGCATTCCATTGCAAGAAAATGTCAGGGAATCAACCGACAAAAGTGGAAATGGAGAAAGGTCTCTCTTCTTCTCTTCGATGGCGAAGGGATCTCCTTCTGATGCCACTTCTCACTATCGCTTTCGGTTTGCAATTCTACGACAAAGCCATTCTGGGATCTGCCTTACTCTTCGGTATCGCAACTGATCTCAATCTCTCTCAAAAGAATGGGACTGATCTCAGTCGTTACTCTACAGCCACGGCTTGTTTTTACTATGGTTACCTCGTAGGCAGCCTCCCAGCTTCTTACCTCAGTCAAAGACTTCATCTCAGTAGATATTTAGGTAGCGCTGTAATCCTATGGGGTATCATAGTCATCTTGACCCCCGTAATCTCTGATTACAGAGGTCTTTATGCTCAGAGGTGAGTCACTTTCTGATAAATGAAGCTTGAACGCCTTGAAGAGCTGATGTCTTCTTCAACTGCACTTCGTCACTCTTTGTACGTCTCTGCTGAATCTCTATTTCTGTCTCCTACGAATCCGTACCTGATCTATGAAGAATCTTCCTCGGATTGGTCGAATCTTCAGTCTCTCCCGGATTCGTTCGTCTGACAAAGAACTTTTACACACGATCAGAAGCCCCACCTCGTTTGGGCTTCTGGTATTCAGCTACTGGTCTCTTCTCTATCTTCAGGTATGTCTGAGTCTTCAGTGATCGAAACGTTACCGCTGGTCATTTCGACGCTACTCGGCTTGTCTTCCTAGTAAAGAAGACTGATCTGTTCTGCTCACCTGTCTTTTCTCTCTATCTCTTTCTTTCTCCCTTTGATTCGCTCCCATCAGTGGTCTAGTCAACTATGGCCTCGGGAAAGCCTCAGTAGATGGATCTATCGCAGCATGGAAGTCAATGTTCCTCTTTGCAGGCGGTTTGACCATCTTCTTTGGAATTCTGTTACTTCTTCTACTCCCTGCTTCGCCTACTAGCAAACCGATTCTATCCATTCCCTACTTCAACAGATTCTCTTCTAAAGACATGCAAGAACTCGATGCACATCTCAAGTCGGATGTTTCCAGTTTACCTTCCCAAGATCAAGTCTGGTCGAATTCTCAAGCTTTGGAAGCTCTGTCAGATGTGAAGGTCTGGATTTATTTCCTTCTGGCGATCGCTATATACGTTTGCAATGGTGGAGTGACAGCTTTCGGTTCTTACATCATCAAAAGCTTTGGTTATTCATCTCTCAGAAGTTTGGTTTTGCAAGTGAGTCCCGTTTTTGACTTTCTTCTACTCTCCCTCTCGGCTGACCTGAACCTCTCATCCTTTGCTTTCCTTCCTTAGACTCCTGGTGGAGCTACGACTTGCGTCTCTATCTACATTACGACGTTTGTTGCTAGGAAGGTTCAGAACACGAGAGCTCTGATGCTTTGCTTCTCTTGTCTGCCGGTGATGGTTGGAGCAATCATGATTTGGAAAGGAGATTGGGCAAATAGAGCCATTCCTTTGGCTGGCTACTACTTTCTCCCGATTTTTGGAGCTCCATTCGTGATGCTTCTCTCTCTCGCCACCGCAAACATCTCTGGCTCGACAAAGCAAACGATCACAAACGGTTTGATCTTCGTTGGCTATTGTGTTGGTGAGTACGTTCCAGTTGGCTCCTTTTCAACTCAAGTAATCTTCTTTGACGTAACATCAACTTTACTATCTTTTTTCACAGGCAACATCATCGCTCCTTACACGGTCTTCGCTAATGAGAAGGCAGTTCATTACCGTTCTACTTTCATAGCAATCATCGTCTGCATGGTCGCTTCCATCGTCTTGACTGCTATCCTCGTTTTGATCCTCGTGAAGGAGAACAGAAATCGTAACAAGCTGTTTGGAATCCCAAATACTGTCGTCAATTCTTCAGAGCAAACCAAGTCTTCAGAAGGAATAGTTGATGAGGAAAGCGATGATGCAAGCCAGCATGTTGCCGAAAAGGACCTCACCGACAAGCAAAATCGTGAGAAGTTCCGTTACGTTTATTAGATACTTGTCATACATATTGATTCTCAGGATTCGCAAATAGAAGGGTCGAGGTAAAGGGTTTTAGGAAATTGTAGATCAAGCGTAGTACTCTCTGTAGCAAAACATTCATTCAATCTGAAAACTTCGCATCTCTCAACGTCCGTCATCTCATCAAAATGAAGATGCTTCGTCTCGATAAGCTGTGAATGTGAGGCCTCGACAAATCGAAACGAGATAGCTCATTTGCTACGACCCGCAACGACATTCGATCAATCTTTCATTGCTCGCCATCGACTCTGCTCGACACGCTCTCACCTCAAAAGACTCACTTCGAGTCGAACTAGACCATTCAAAGCCATCTGAGGCTCGGTCATCCCTCTTCTCTTACGATCTTGCTCTCACCTTGACGCGAATCAGCCAGCTATTGACGTTTCTTCTTCACCGAGCAGCAGTTAAAGGGGGCTAGTGTCAAGAGCAGTTGCTTAGCGAAGGGTGGCAATGCTAACTGCTGCGCTTGTAGTGTCGTTTCCAGAGAGATCATAGGAAGGAAGTTAGGAAGGGTGTTGACGACGCCTCACCGTTTCTCTCTCGCTGACCTCTGGACTTCTATTCTTCTTCTTCTTCTCCTCGCTTTCAGGACCAAAAGAAAAAGCTGGGACTTTTACTCAAACCGGAGTCCAGCACTACACCTACTTCCACGACGATTGACCAGATGTCCAAAGCGTCTCAGTGTTCGTTGATCAGATCGAGCATAATCACAGAGCTCCAGCAGTGATGAAATGACAGCACGGGTCTGAATGGAAACACAATCTTAAGAGGAGGAAAAACAAGATTGCAGGCTTCATTCCAAGATCCCAAACTCAAGAGTTGGGCGAAGCAAGACGATTCCAGCTGATCGAGGTCTGAGCGCGCGATGGACTGCAAACATCAGCTTTTCGAGACTCACTGAATTTGATCTGCAAAATAATCAAACATTCATCAATGGCAATACCTTCTTGATCCAATCATCATCACAATGTCAGCCTTCTCTTTCGTCTCTGCTCGGAGGATGAGCGCCGAGGCTCTGACAAAAAGCGAAGAATCTTCGCTCATGCTTCTTCACCTCTTACCATTCACTCCATTTTGTGCAGATCATGGGTCAACTTCAGACCAAGTTCAAGAAAGCAATAGTTAGAGGTCCTACTAGTCTCGACACACTTCCCGAAGAAACGTCTTTGGAAATCATCAGATTCATTCAAGAGTGGGCCGAGATAGATGGAAGTCTAGAGGCAAGAGAGAGGGGAAGAAGGTGAGCATAGCTTCATGGACATCTACGTCACACGCTTTGAATGCTTACCAATCTGTCAGTCTGTCTTTTTTAACTATCCCTAAACCTTAGAGCTAGAGACTCAGCTTTACGTGCTTGTGCCATGACCTCGCGATCTAAGTTTCCTCTATTTCAGAGGATTCTTCTCACCAACGTTACGCTCTCCATTTTCCATCTGACTTCTTTCAATTCTCTTCTGACTAGTAACCCTCAAAGTGGAGCTTTGATCAAGTCTATATGCTTCCTTCAAGTCATAGACTTCTCGAATTCAGGCACCATAGAACAGATAGAACTTTTCACTCCATTCTACAACATTTCCGGTCGCAACTAGCATCAACAGTGGAATTCAGGAATCTGTGCATCTACTATATCTTCAACTCAACAAAGCTTCCACCATCACGATCTTAGACGACTATTTCTTGTTTCCATCCCAAGTAAAAATATTCAATTATCCTTTTCTTACTACCTCCCTCAAGAAGCTTTACGTTCCTCTTTGGGGCAAAAGATAGATCGAATCTGAATGTCAAGAACGTAGTCTGGCTGCTAAGCTTTTGTCGCCAGCTCACAGAGGCAAGTCTGGCAGCTGGAGCTTTCTTAGAAGACTTCGATTTCGTCTCTCAGCA
This sequence comes from Hemileia vastatrix, assembly GCA_030280995.1. Classification (NCBI taxonomy): domain Eukaryota; kingdom Fungi; phylum Basidiomycota; class Pucciniomycetes; order Pucciniales; family Zaghouaniaceae; genus Hemileia; species Hemileia vastatrix. The sequence goes on along the minus strand of JASXTE010000519.1, from coordinate 23,909 downwards.
TCAAGTCGGATTTTCTCAGGTCTCAAACATTCAGAAGCTGGCTTGGAGCGTCGAGTTTCTTCAAGACCAAGCTGATCAAAGAACCTGGTGGCCTAGAGATGGTAACAAGAAATCGGAGCTATTGGTAACTGTTCTAAAAGTGGTCAAGAGACTTGATTCTGTGGAAATTGGGCATACTTTGAACTCTCACGACATGTCCAACGATAGAAATCTTGGACCATCTTCTGGTATTCTACTCAGCCTCCAGTCTTCTTTTCAAAACTTAAAGCATATTCGTATCATTGGTATTGGTGCTCGATCCACGGGCGCTTTCCCAACCGATTTGTCGGTTTTCTCGAATCTACGTATTCTGTCGCTCGATCAAGCTTCGCTGATAACTTTTTACAAAAATCCACACGTCAAATTTCCGCCAAATGTAGAAATTCTCATCATTACCCATTACCACTACGGAACTGACGACCCAATCAGGGACCAAGCGAGAGAAGAGTTCTTACTGGCTACCATCCTCAAGTCGACGTCTTTTCCCAAACTCAGGCAGATAATCGTCCCTAAAACTCTTATCGATATCCATGGAAGGGTCTCACCTTCCGAAGAGGTGACGCAAATCTGGAAAAGATGGAGAAGAGAGCTCAAGAAATCAAAGGTCTTGCAGAGTGGGGAAGTCCAATTGAGAGAGATTGGTCCTGGAGAGCAAAGTAAGGTGTCGACTCTGATCCAGACTAAATGCCTTCGAATTTGCAAGAGATATCTTTCTGATCATCAGCATCTCTAATTTGCACTCTATTCCTTCACAGTCGGCAACGGTGGAGATTTCCTCTCGACTCTTCGCTGGCTGTCTCCTTAATCAACTGGAGAGGGTAGGATTTCGTGGAGAATTGAGGTCAAGTTCTTCGGATGGCAAGGCAATCTTTAGGTTGGAATAGACTTAACAATCATCTGAATTCCTTTGGATTGGTCGATCGACTCATTTTGTAGAGAATCAAAAAGTAAAAGATTGGTCTTATCGAGCTTCTCGCTGATGATCAACACCTCTTGCTCGAAGCTGGTTCTAATGCTCAAAAGACCTTGAATTCAAGATCTCAGCATTTCGATTCTCTTCAATTACAGATCCAAGATTCTCATTCTGATCATTTCTCCCTTTCTGAAAGCAAGTCAATTACTCATTTGTGAATTGAGCCTGATTTGGGAAAGGTTGAGAGAGAGATGGATCAGGTCAAGTGAAGATGAGAAATCGACTCTGATCGAACTTCTCCATTTACAATGCTCTACTCACCTTTCTCTTTTCAGCAAAAGCTCCCATTCCTTCCTTTTGATCCTTAGTAGCGAAGAGGGCTTGGAAAAGTCTACGTTCAAGACGGTTTCCTTCTGTCAAGTTGAGTTCGTAGGCTGTGAAACGATCGCGATGAAGTAAAATGAGTAAAAATCAATTGAGCATTCCCCTTTCTTGGAAGTCAAAGCGATCAATCTGCTTTTTACAACGAAGATCGTCGTTTCGTCACTCACCAGCATTGACAGCCTCCTTGGCAGCCTGAATAGCCAATCCACCTTTCTTTCCAATAGTGACGGCCACCTTGATGGCTTCCTCTACGACATCCCCTTCTCTAACGACTCTTGAAACCAAACCTTTCTTTTCGGCATCTTCTGCTGAAAGGTTCTTTCCAGTCAAGATGATTTCCATTGCAGAGGATTTCCCAATGGCTTTGGGTCAATCTTTGAGTGCCACCTGCACCTGGAATGACTCCTAGATTGATCTCTGGCTGACCAAAAGTTGCAGTTGGAGACGCTAGAATGATGTCACACCTAGAAAAGATACGACGAGGGATGAATGAAGGGAAGAGACGTGAGATCAGATGAGGACTCGAGAAGACGAGAGTACGTCTAGGCTTTTCCGACTTACATCATAGCAAGTTCACATCCACCACCGAGCTGAAGGATAAATCGGAAACAGGAAGAAGAAGAGGTCAGCTCTCGAACGTAAGAAGGTCATTCGAGAGCTCCTGAGCAGAAGAACGATCGTCTTCTTGGACTCGCTGCCATTCCCAACTCCCTTTTACAATCGAAACTCACAGCGAATCCGCTGACGGCGGCAATGATAGGTTTCCTGACAGTGGTCAACTTTGTCCAGTGACCCAAGAAGTTGGACTTGTAAGCGTCAGTGAATTTCTTGTCCTTCATCTCTTTGATGTCGGCTCCAGCTACGTGAGATGAGTAAATGGGAACAGAAAACAGGAAACAAGAGTGTGGGTGAGCTTTAAAATTTTTCAGATGCTCTCAAGACAGGCAAGAAGATGAGACGAGGCAACATCTTGCCAATCATCTTTGTGATTGGAAGGAAGCTAATCTTCTCACTCTCCATCTATCGCTCCTTTCGCTTCCTTCTGTGACCAACTCAAACTTCGCTTGCGATCTTAACTCAGACTCACCAGCAAAAGCCTTTTCGCTTCCAGTGATGACGATAGCATTGACACTTGGATCATTATCAGCCTTCTCGGTAGCATCGTTCAATTCATGAAAGAGAGCAGAGTTCAAAGCGTTTAAAGCCTTTGGTCTGTTGAGAGTGACCAGAGTGACACCTGGTTGAGGTGAAGAGACCAAAATGTTCTCATATTGACCAGAAGAAGCACCTTCAGCTGATAGTAAGCGTGGAGTGGAAGAGATGAACCGGGTGAGAGCGGGTGAGGTGATAGAAGATGAAGCAGTTCCTACTCGAGCACTTGCGGTGACGGCACGCAGACTTGAAGTTGAGGATCTTAGAACTGTAGAAAGCATCTTTGAAGTAAGGATTGAAGAGGAGATTTGATGGAATGAGAGATCTAGGCGATGGTTGGTGGAGAAGAAGGCTAATAAACTTCTTCGTTATCACTTTTGCTTCGAAACATTACCTCTAGATTCCAATATTCCCATCAAGATGAGCATAGATCCTCAATTATTGAACATTTTGAAAACACAATGTTCTTCATTAGGGACCAATTTCAATCACGTATCCTCATCTCAAGTGTTGGCTTCAGATGTCAATCAGTTGCTCTTCACAAAGATCTCGTCTCAAATCCCACAAGTATTGGCTGAAGCTCATTCCTTTCAGCAATGGAGAAAGCCTGTGATAAGTCAAATCCAAGTCTAATACCCAAAGTGCATGCATTCGGCACCACAGAGAAGGGAGATAAGGCTTATTTGATCACCGATTACAAACAGCTTAGTGGAAGGTTGGATACGAAAGCTCAGAAGAGTTTGGGAGAGAAATTGGCAAGGATGCATTTGAATGGTAGTAACGATAGATTTGGATTCGATAGACCTACTTTCTGTGGAGTCACAGTGAGTTTTCGATAGAGACCGAGCGCACTCAAAAGTGGAGATCGTCAAGAGCTTACTTGTCTTCGACCCTCCAACCAGATTCTCGCTGATGGATTTTTGTCTTTTTGTTAATGAAACAGGAACAAAACAACACATGGTCTGAATCTTGGACTCATTTCTTCACAGAACAGAGGATTGGAGACATGATCACTAGAATCGATGAGCAAGGCAAAGATTCAGAGCTGATGAAGCTCCAATGTAAAATGAAGGAAGTCGTCTATCCTCTATTATTTGAAAATCTAGAATCCAAGTTCAAGCCTTCTCTCGTTCATGGAGATCTCTGGAGTGGAAACTCGGGGGTAGATCAAGAAAATGGAGAGGTGATCATCTTCGATCCTTCTTCTTGCTATGCCCACAATGAGTTTGAATTGGGCATAATGCATATGTTTGGAGGCTATAACTCGCAATTCTTTGATGCTTATCATCAAGTCATTCCTAGGTTGCAACCTTATTACGATGAGAGGATAAAGTGCTACGAATTGTATCATCATTTGAATCGTGAGAAGTTTTCTCATCTTCATTCACCTTCTTGTTCTTCTCGCTTTCTGACCTATTTGCTCTACCTACTCTACCTTCTACTTCTTCAGATGCACTGATGTTCGGAGGGGGCTACAGAGGCGGTGCAGTCTCGATCATGAAGTCTTTGATTCGTTGGGGCGAGAAAGAGTCGCAGAAGGATGAAGTGAAGTCTGAACTCTGAATGTAACCATAGGTTTCCTGTGCGAATGTAAATAAGCCAGCAGAAGAGAGATTGTAAAGTGAATTTTGACAGTCTGGCAGACAGCGACGAACGAAGAGTGGCAGACGCTATCTGAACCTTTCGCTCTACCACATCAACCCAATTCGATGAGCACAATGACCTCTCGTAGACGTGCGACCAAGAAGGGAGTTTCCTTCTGCCTAATGGTAGTTGGAGCCAGTGGAACAGGTAAGCATCAATCAATCAACAGAAGAGGGCATCAAGCATCCAGAGCGAGAAAGAGAAGGAGGAAGGAAAGCGAATAAGGCAAGATAGCAACATCAACCTCAATACTCTTTGTCCAATCAAGACGCTATCTCATTCGAATGAATGACAATCAACCTTTTCAAAATCCATTCTGACCCATTGCCCATCTCTTCTCGCCTTGACCCGCAATCTCTCTCCTATTCTACCTTGCTATAACTATCTCGCTCTCAGGAAAGACAACCTTTGTAAACACTCTTTGTGAATCTGAAGTCATTGGACACAAGATCTCAGACAATCCAGATACTGCTCACGTAGAAGAAGGAATCCGTATCAAGCCAGTCAATGTTGGTCAGTAATCCATCACTCACTATCCTCGAGAAGATTCAATCTAACCATCTCGTTCAACCCCCTTCTCGCTCTCTCTATCTCTTTCTCTCCTCTTAGAATTGGATGAGGATGGAATGCGTATTGGATTGACCATCGTCGATACTCCTGGTTTCGGTGAAAACATTGACAACGAATATGCGTAAGTGTCCACGAGGTGCTGCCAATCTGGAGAACGAAGGGTGGCCAGGCAAGAGAAGCTGTCATCATCCATCGACGTCTTCTGTCAACCACTTCAATACATTCAAGAAGCATTCATCTCAATCAAACTATTCAACCCAGCAAGCCAGAGTTGAGTTGAGATCAAGAGGAGAATTGGAGCTAACCTCGCTCTGCCTATCACCTTCCTTCCTTGCTTCTTCTCTCTTCTTAGTTTCCAAGAAATCGTCGGCTTCCTAGAACGTCAATACGATGACATTTTGGCAGAAGAATCTCGTATCAAACGTAATCCACGTTTCCGTGACAACAGAGTCCACGCTCTCCTCTACTTTATCACTCCAACCGGTCACTCTCTTCGTGAGATGGACATTGAATTGATGAGAAGGTTGAGTCCTAGGGTCAACGTCATCCCCGTCCTAGGAAAGTCCGACACTATGACTTTTGGTGAAAGACAGGCTTTCAAGAAGAGAGTGAGTAGCAGATAGAAACATCGACAGTCTAGTTATAGGGAGAGAGAGAGGGAGCAGTTCAGAAAGAATCCGAATTAGGAGATAGGGAGAGATGGCTTCTTGATTCTCCGAACAAACTACTTACAAAATGACTTTACTATTTCTTGAATTCATCATCATCCTTTCTTTTCAGATCATGGAAGACATTGAACACTATGGAATTCCAGTCTACAACTTCCCTTACGACGTAGAGGAAGATGATGAAGAAACCATCGCTGATAACTCTGAACTCCGTAACCTAATGCCATTTGCTATCGTCGGTTCAGAGGAGGAAATCGTTATCAATGGGGAACCAGTCAGAGCTCGTCGTTACCCTTGGGGTGTGGTAGAGGTAGACAATCCAAAGCATTCCGACTTTGCAAGACTCAGAAGCGCTCTCCTAAGGTGAGTCTTTCTATGTGGATGAGAAGGGAGGAAAGATTTTTGAAACTGAAAGGAGAGAAGAACGAAAAGAGGAAAGGATGAAGGCGAAGAAGGAAAGAGGGCATACATTCAACTTCAAGAGACACCGATTCAGGTCGCTCGAATGACAACTCTGACCCCAATTTTTACCTTTTCTGACTCTTTTCAAACACCCTCACAGCACTCACTTGACCGATCTCAAAGAAATCACTCATGACTTCCTCTACGAAAACTATCGTACCGAGAAACTATCTCGTACTGTTCATTCCGACTATGCAGACACTGCCATTCCAGGTGATGAATTGGCTAATCAAAGTGTCAGACTAAAGGAAGAACAGCTACGTAAGGAAGAGGACAAGTTGCGTGAAATCGAATTGAAGGTTCAAAGAGAGATTCAGGAAAAGAGACAGGAATTGATGGCAAAGGAGGAAAGTTTGAGGAATTTGGAAAATCGTTTGGCTGTGAGTAAAGTAAAGGTTCGACTTCTTGTGTGAACCTTTTTAGTTCGAGTGTCTGTCCAACAATTGAACAGCTTCCAAAGGGAACAATCGTATCTCTGACTCGTTCAATTCCTTGTCTCTCTTCATTTCTCTCACCAGGCTCAAAACGAATAAATGGATCGATCATCAAGGTTCTCAAACACAGTTACCCATCTCTGGAGATTCAAATTTCATGATCTCTCTCGTGAGAAAATTCTCGTTTCTTTATTATCTCAGGTTTCCCGACGATTCGCTTCTTTTCTCTGGAGTCCTTCTTCTCCCCCAATTTGGGTAAGGCGACTTCCTTCTTCTTTAACCCTTTTCATTTCCTGGGCTTTCTTTCGGACGTTGTTTTGATTTCTCTCTCCTTTCCTAATGATCTCTCATGATCCGAAATAACTGATGCAAAGTCACGAAAATGAAAAAGGCTTTTCATCTACCATTTTTCTCATTCTTTCCCTTTCCCTTCCTTCTTATTCTACCATTTCACAAAGAGTCTCCTTTTCTTTTCTTACTGCCACGATGAATGTTATCCTTTTTTTGAACTCATTCCTTGGTGGTGCTTGTCAAAAGCTTGACTCCCTCTTCTCTCTTTCTTGCGACAAGCAAGTCACACTCTCGAGGTTGTTTCTTCGAGAGCTCGTCATGATCGTGGAAGAGATTATATATTGAGGATCGTCAAATGATGAAAGGTATATCGTCAAAGATGAAACATGAGTTCGTGAGAGAATACATTTAGTTGAACGCGTTTATGATTTGAACAAGTGAAAATGATGAAAAGGGATCTTGGGAAAGCCGTGACATGAACAATTGAGAGAACTGAAGACCTGACATTATAACAAACCAGCGAAGAGATGCGATGAGATGAGATTTCAGAAGTATTTACCGATTGGAAGTCCTAGAAGAGAGGTGAGAGCTTCAAGAACCGTTGTTGAGAAGGTGACCAGGGCCAATGGATCTGGTACAAGTCGAGCAAAAATCGAAGAGAAAATTTGAAAAATCAGACGATGCACTCAACGTTTCAGAGTTTCTTCTTTCGAATCGAAATGAAAACGCGGTATGCAGACTCACCTAGAAGAGAAGTAACGACATTTCTAGTCTTACATCCTTGGACAGGTGGGCGACCTTTGAATCTGTTGTCCAGGAAATTGAAGGCTCCAGCAGCTCCAGTGATCTGCAAAGTGACATGCTCACCTACGAGCTCTCGAACATGTTCGAGCGAAGGAACGTTAGCCGCACACTGCTTCTCAGCCCAGTTGTCGATGTCTTTAGGAACTATGACCTCATCCAGGATTGCATGGTAGAGATACATTGGAGTCTGAGAGGAATTGGAAGGGGTCGGAGAGGGGACATTGAGAGTCAGTCGGATCATCGAACGAAGAGAGAGAGAGAGGAGACAAAGTGAGCAAACTTACTTGAATGATAAGATTTGGCGGAGTCGTCGTTTCATTGCCACCCAGGATTAAACTGTCAAAGACGGCTTTCAAAGGTTGAGATTCGTAGAGTTCCGTCCTGTTTATTCCGGCCAGGGTGTAGAAATTGAAGTTGGCAAATTTGGCGACCATATCCGTGATGCAGCTTGCTTCGAGGGTGTCGAGGATCCCAGTGTAATTGTGGACGTTGTGGAAGAGATCTGCCAGTTCTGGTGTTGTCTTGAGGAGTCCGGCGATTCCAGCAGCCGCAATTCCAGCGAACAGACCAGCGTTGACGTTGTTGAAGATGTGCTCGATATTCACTGGTAGGCCTCCCATACTCGCTCCCACAAACGAGAGCTCTGGAGCGTAAAAGGCTGCTTGCTGAAGAGCCCAACCGGTTCTGTGAGATTGTGAAAAAGAAGAAAGGAGAGCAACAATGAGTTTCTGCTTTATATCACTCCTCAAAAGATGTGCTTCGTGCTTAAGATGCTTTCAGCGCTTATCTGTCATTCAGAAACCTGACTTTGAAGTAGGTACTCACGCCAAAGCACCGCCAGAATATCCGTTCAGAGCAATCTTTGTCGAGGTCCTATTTTGAACGACCTTGTCGAAATTTAGAGTAGCTCTGATGCCGTCCAGAACTCCAGTAGCGGCAAGTGGACCATTAACGAAACCTGACAAAGGTCCCTCATCTTTGAGCAGAAGACAGAACGTAGTTGGAGTGAGAGGGGTCAGTGTCAGGGGTCAGTCGAAAGGGTGTCGGAGGATGATTCGAGGCATTCCTGCATCTACTCTACTCACAATCCGAAGTGATGACGATTCTTCCTTCACTCAAAATGTGATCCATCAACAAGATTTCCACTTGAATCAAGACGTTGGAGCTATCCCCGCCAGCTCTTAGCTGATAAGAGGGAGCACAGTTGATGTTGGCACTGTCTTCAGCGTTCTGAAACGAGACGATCTCTGGTCCTGGTCTTGCATTGTAAGGGACTAGAATTGTGACTACCGTATGTGAAGGTCGAAGTTGAGTATCGACAGTCCTATATAGAAGCTGGTAAGACTCCTTGACATTCTGTGGAAGGATTCCTAGGAAAGTCGTGTCTATTTGACGAGCTTTCAAGATGGTTCCAGGAGCTGTCGATTCGTATCCATCCGGTGGTTGATAGAATGTATCGTTGGGAAGGCGGAAATAGAGGTGAAAGATCCAAGTCTATCTCGACGATCCCAGGGAGATCGATTCCTAACGTCGAGTTTGAAGACGATCTCTTGAAGTTTTGCAGCTTGTCCTCGAGTGGAAGTCCAAACGACAAAGAAGTCAGAGATAAGCTTGCCAGGAGAACCAAGATATAGGATCTCTCTTGAGCATTGAAGGGTGTGGGAGGGAAGGAGAAGAAGAGAAACGTGAAGAGGTTCTTATACTTTTAGGAAATGGATGATGGAAAAAGCAATTGCATCACATCATGCTCATTTGCAAAGGGGATCCAGCTTTCATTTGATTGGCGGCATCTACAATACAGGTAGACCTGGAGAAGCTAGACACAAGACAGCTACATAGTTCGTGACTCTGCAGCAGCTCGTCGAAATAGATTGGCCTCCCTTGCCTTTCGACTTTCGCCACCAAAGTCTCCTCATCAGCTCATCGAAGGAAATTGGAGTTCTTGAGCGTATCTACTAGTAGAAAGATTTGAGATTTGACTATGGTTTTGAGCCCATATGGCTGACAAAGTTGCCGTTTCTGGGTGGTAAATGACGAAAGGGATGAAGGTGATCGAGTGGGGATCGAAAGAATTCTCCGAGAAATGAAGAGGTCGTCGACGATGCCTTTTGGTCTTTGAAGATGATTCTACTTCGACTTCAAAAGCACAGAATCTTGAACTGGAGAAGTAAAGAGATAGTAGATTTGAATGGAAGTCTATGAGAAATGTTACAGATTGGAGGAGCACAACTATACAAAGAATGGAAAGGAAGGATCAGTTCAAGATGACTTCCGCGATATCTTTTTTCTTAGCAATACTCATGAAGAGTTTCCTCCATTCCATTGGACTTCCTTTACTTCTTCTCATGAGAACCACACATTTCGGTTGAGTCTTGTTGTCATTTCCGTGGGAAGTAGAGATGACTGAAGGAAGGTGGCATTACTTGCATCATCCAAATCTTTACTACTCAGAACCTCGATTCTAATTTCACCTCTTAGAGCACACTTTCTAGGATCCATCTTGAAGATCCGGATTCTTGCACCCCAAGTTCCAATGCTCTCAGGTAAAGTCAAGGAACCCGAACTCGAAGTTCTCGAAATTCCAACTTTTTCTTCGTCGCCACCGTTCATTTCGACATCTCCGTTCAGATCCAAATCCATTCCATCTTCTGGAATCGTACCATCCGATTCGACTTGATTTTCTCCTAATGGCTCCACTGAATTTTGAACGGATTCTTCCTGTAAAGCGTCAACGATTCTTCTGGTGACTTCTCTTGCGTCGATCGAAGCGAAGAATCGAGTGAGTTGAGGTGCGAATCTACGCTGTGAACCTGCCATGCTTGACCATTGAGTCTTGAATTTCGAGAAAGCAATGAAAAGAAGAAGGAGCCCAAACAAAGCAAAGGTCAGTCAAGAAGTTCGAGAAGAACTCACTTGCATCTCTCTCTTCACTCACCATCGCATTGATCGCCAAGGGCGAATTGTGATGCACCGGCATCACCTTGCTGAGTGATAGCAGCACGAGTTCTATCGTTGATGACTGGTTGTCCGGCAGACGAAGTAGGGATCGTTCTGCCAGCCCCGACGTTTAGAGCGTTTCGCTGGATTCCTTCTGGTTGAGTATGAGAGACGCTGTAGCGATTCAGACGAAAGAGCGATGTTCATTTGGTCAGCACTCGTCGAAAAGGGAGAGATCAGAGATGATGCTCACTGTTTCGGCACCGTGGCTTTACCACCATCTGAATGAAGGACATCTCCTAGAGCCAGACCTTGAAGCAGACGTTCGGCGAGAGAGATTGGGTCGTTACAGACTCCATCTGTTAGGAGCTTGTTGGGTCTGCGAGATTGATGCAGAGTTGAGTTTTAGCTATTAATTCGAGATGTTTTGTAAGCGATGAGATCTCGAGCTGACTTACCGATTGAACCATCGATGACGCTTGATTTGTTCAAGAGTCAATCGCTTGTCAGGATTGACAGTGAGAAGCTTCCTGAGTATGGCTATGAACGTAGAGAATGTAGGAGAAGAGCATGAGAATCTGATATCGTTAGAAAAGTATTCAGGTTGAGTATTCGAGGAATCCGAGAAGAAACTCACAAAGAGTGTCGTTGCTCAACCTCGTCCAAGGATCGTGACGAAACAATTCTCCGCTCAAATAAGCTACGTATTCAGGACTTCTACCAGTTGGTTCATCCCAAGGAGAGTCTAGAAAGAGAGAATGAAGAAAAAATTTGAGAATCTAAATCGAGAAGAGAAAGCAGGATCGTTTCCCACCCACTCAGATCGAAACTCACTTCCAACGAGCAAAGCGAAGAGCACCACTCCAGAACTCCAGACCTGAAGGATGATGAAGAAATGAAATGGAAGAAGGTTAGACTCTAGCTGGTTACAATAGACGAAGGAAATGAGTCTCACTCACGTCAACAGGCTCTCCACGATAAGGCTTTCCATTCATCTGCGTTCGAGTGTTCGAAAAGAGAAAACGTTAGTCAGCTTGTTGATCTTCAATTTCGTGTACCTGTCTTCAGAATTTGGCGAAGTTTAACACTTACCTCAGGAGCGATGTAAGGTAAACTTCCACAAGCTCCATTCATTTCTCTCTCTCTTCCTTTGTACTTGTAAACCGAACACAGACCGAAATCAGCTAGTTTGAGGTTACCTAGTAGGATTGGGAATTGATCCAGAGAGCAGGGAAAAGGTCAAGAGTCAGAATCTTGCCTTGGATCTTCTCGAATCCAAGCTCTTTCAACCTACCTGCATGATCCAGGAGAAGGTTTTCAGGTTTGATGTCTCGATGAGCTACTCCTTGAGAGTGAATGTATTCCTAAATGAAGAAATGTGGCAAATAGGAGAAGTCAAAATTTAGGACGCTTTGGGAAAAGGGAAAAAGATTAGAGGGTAGGAACTCTTTCGAGACTTACCAGACCAGAAACCAGCTGAGTGAAGTAGAAGTGAGCGAGATCTTCTTCGACACCTAGATCAGGGGCTGAATGAGAGTGTAAATGCAGAGTGAAAAGGATTCGTCGACACGAACAGAGGTTAAAAAAGGACAATCAGTCATAGGGAGAGAAGTTGAGGAACACACACGGCTCACAAGCTTCGAGCTCGAGATGCCCTAAGCTCATAAACGCTTGATTTTTGAGGTCAGGTCTATCACTCAGACCCGTTTAAAAGCACGGTAGGAGGTTCTATGTTCAGCGCAGTAGGAGCAGAAGAAGAAATAACCCTCAATCCTTACGATCCTTACTGATCTCGAACTGAGCATGATTGCCAATGCCATTCAGACTTGATATTCAACCAGCATGTACCCAATCTCGAAAGAAGGAAAGATAGACGCAGCATTCATTCACTATTACAACTAACTCACCAATCTTATCGAACAGATCTCCACCAGCACCCAATTCCAAGACCATATAAAGGCCAGGGACATATCTTCCAGCAGCTTTTGAATCCTTGAATTCCAGTGCGACTATGAATTCCAATACGTTTGAATGTTTCAAGATGGAATGGATCTGAACTTCTTTCTGTAAAGCTCTTCTATCGACTGGATGTCTAGTTGTGGAAGGAGCATAAGAGACCACCTTGATTGCAGCCACTGGATACTTTGTTGCTTGCGAATTGACTGCTCTGAATACTCTGCAGTTGATTCAAATCGAGATTGAAGATGGAGAGAAGGAGGGAAGATCGAGAAGAGTTAGAGACCAGAGAACAACACTGTCAAAGGGAAAGATGGCTGAGTTGTTGATGCTCACTTGCTGAATCCACCTCCTCCTATGAGTTGAACTATTCTGTAACCCTCCACCAAGGGATAAGATAGACCTGACGATGAAGTTGGCACTACCATCTTGCTTGCTTGCTATGTGATGTTACAAGATCAGAAAATTCGATCTGTCACGTCGCCTCCTTTCCATCAAATCGCCCGCGTGACTCATCGCTCAAAAGACATAACTGGAGCGTCTTTTGGCTTTACAATCTTGCCTTTCACCTTTCTTTTTCTCCATTGTGTGCGAATGAGTCCGGCAGTCGATCGCCGAGGTGAGGTCCTTTTCTTCTGATTTTCGTTCTTCTTCTTCTTCACCCACTAACATCCACTCTCAAGATGACCTCTCCTCAAGAGACGATAGACCAAAAACAAGATCAGAACAAACCAAAGAACAAGAAGAGCAATGACAAGAAAAAGGAGAAAAAGAAGATCAAGAAGCAGCAAGCTCTATCGCAACCTCTAGGAATCCCACCAGAAATCTTCTCTGATCTCATCTCATTCCTTACTACGAATCAAATAGCAACGACAATGGCAGTCTGTAGATCATGGAGAATTCCCATTCGTGATGATTTCACACTGCATCAAGATCTAGATCTTTCATCTTTGGCCAGAGGAGTGGAAGTCGAAACCTTGTTGAAACCAACCTTCGTTCGTCTTTCTGAATTGGCTAGAAACAAGTTGGTCAGGGTATCTCTCAACATGTGCCCCTTTTGGACAGAATATCAGCATCAAGGGGGAGATTACGAAAAAAGTTTCTGCCAGGAATTCTTCCGCAACTTCCTGTTCAAATCAAACAAGTCCCTCAAGCATTTGTCACTTCAATTCCTGATTGAGGATGGGGATGGTTTCGATATGCAAGCTTGCAAGCTTTGGACTTCGTCGATAATGTAGCGAATGAATTATCATCTTATCCAAAGTTGGAAAGGGTTTACATTGAAGCTCCACTTGCTACATCGTTTAGGGTCGAAGGCTTTTCGAGTAAGAAGGTGGTTGAATTCGTTGACAATGCTTCTGAATTCGAGCTAATCTGGGAAGGAGAGCCTGCACTTATTGAATGTTCATTTCATTTCGGTCAGTGCAGCAATGTTTGTGGGTCACGAGGATTACGGAATAACTGATTATGCTATCAAAAATCCACAATATTGACGAATTATGATGATATGGAGGAGGAATGCTCAGTGTTGAACACGCTTACTGACTCTACGAAAAGCCTGAAACATCTAGATTGGGATACTTTAGATATTAGTGGGAGAGAGTTTTGGGAATTTGGTCTTAAATGCACCAATTTACTTTCTTGGAAGCTTCGTCTGCTCCGCCCAGAAGAGGGAAATGCTACAATGCATCTCGATGTTCCGGAGGGAGTAGAATTGAACTCGAATCTCAGGAAGTTGGATTTGGAAAGCTTCAATTATACCTTTGATTGGAAGTCAGTGCTCAGGTGGATCGGCAACAATCTGGAAGAGTTGTCCCTCTCAGAGATCGGTAAGGGTGAAATGATGAGGGATTCAACAGTTCTCCAATCTATTCTAAAAACTTATGCTGATAGTCTTAGAAGTCTAAAGTTGCTCAACATCTATTTCAAAGTCACAACGCCTATTAGTGAAATCAAGAATTAGGAATTCTTTTCGAACCTCAAGTCAATAAGAATCGAATCCGTAGATCCTTCAATTTATCAGATTTTGAAGACTCCAACTTATCCTCAATTAGAATCTCTATCATTCTTATTTAGAGACTACCAAGATGAAGCCTTTGATTGCTTTTTGACTCTTTTGAAAGCCAATTCTTCAAGATTGAAATCACTCGTGTTAAATTGTTATACAGGAGGTGCCCCAGAATTCCCTTCGAAACAGTCAAAATTAGATTTTCCAGTGCTGGAGGAGCTCGATTTAGATGCTTCCCATCCCTGGGTTGGTGATTGGTTTTTAATTCTATCGGGAGAGTTTCCCAACCTTCGAATTGTCGAAGCAACTCGAACTCTTAGGGAAAGATTCTACCCCAGAGCTCCTTTGCTTCCTAGATATAAAAGGTTTTATAGCTCGAGCGATGAAAACTCGTCAGACTTTTCGGAGGATGAAGATGATGAATCGGACTTGTAGAGATTGGGAATGGTTTTGACAATGGCATCTTTAGAGAAAAAGTAGGGGAGGGGCTAGCTGTTAAAGATCAGGTGCGATTTCTAATTCTCATTATCAAGAGCTTTGGTTCGCTTTTACTTGTATTCATGCAACCTATAAAATTCCGTCGAAGCGATCCAAAAGTTATTTGATCCCTCCATCTTTCAATCATGTCGATCCACTTCTTTCTTCAGCATCGTTGATTTGCAAAGACAATAGATATTGCCGGTTGCAGTTGCTCAGTTTGATGATCAGAAAATCCTCTTGGGAACCTCCAAATCACGGCAAAGAAATCGATCGGGAATTCAAAGGAAACAAAGCTGTCAGAGTCGATCTTCAAATTGGATTGGCTTTGGAACAGTGTCGCGTTGTCAACCATATCAGACTCAAATCAAAGCACACTTATGAGAGAGATACCTTTTATTCACCAACTACAAGATTACGTTTTGGATTTCCTTCTTCATCCAGACCTTTCCTACGAAGTGTCCATCTTCTCACTTTCGACCTCTGGCTGAGCCGAAGACTTTCCAACATCCAAGACATCTGAGAAGGGGAGGGAACAAAAATAAGGATGAAATTGAAGAAAGAAAGAAAGATAAATCAGTCACAAAGCTCCTCGAGGGCTGAAGAGCTTGGACTTGAAAGAATAAGAGAAAGCGATTCGAAGACATCATCAACTCACCTTCCTGAACGATCATCTCCCTGATTTGCTCCTTTGTCCATCTAGTCGTACCTCTTGCGAAACCGTACTTTTGTTCCTTTTTCCCTCTCTCGTTTGGAGTCTGATAATTGCGCATATATTCAGATCCTTTGGCAGTAATGACGCAGACGTCTACATTTGATCCAGATCCAAGATCGTTGAAGATACCAGATTGAATGGCATTGGCTACGATGTCGATTGCTGCCTCACGCTGTATAGATATAGAGAGAAAGAGATAAGAAAGACGTCAGAAAATTGTAAAGCTTTTTGATCAGAGGTTCTTGGAGGAGGATGAGATCATTCCCTCTTCCTCTCCTTCTCGATCCCTTATCTTAGATGTCTCCTGCAGCTATCCATTCGACGATATAACATGATTCGAGCTACTGCAGTTCCCAAAGACTCACACTCATGTCCTTCTCCCAACTAGATTCAAAGACAGACATGGCAGCCAAACTTCCACTTCCCATGGTGACGTATGGCAGCTTATCTGTGGAACCATGAGGAGCCACAGTGAAGAGATGAGGACCCGAAGCGTCGAAACCACCCAACACAAGAGCAGCACCGATTTGACCTTGATACCTAGATGAAATTAAAGAGATGGAAGGAAGTAGAAGGGAGGGATGAGATGATAGATAAACCTTCGATCACCTAGCTATCTCATTCTTCCCTCTACTCACTGGAATAGTCTCTGTTTGAGCATAGTCATAGCAGTTGCGACTCTTGGAGGTCTACCAGTACTCAATTCGTGCAATTGAAGGTTACTACTGATCAACTGAGTGACGAACTCAGTGTCTGCAGCTGTTCCAGCCCCACAGCATCTAATGAAAGGAGACAAGTAATGAATCTTTTCACAATTCTTGTCTGCTACGATTGGACCTTCTGTAGCTCTAGTGTCTGCACCCAATACGATACCATCCTTGAAGATGCAACCTACGATGGTTGTACCAGTGGAAGTGGCCTTTGGTAAAGATGAACCTTTGGAGGATAGAAAGGAATTACGTGGATGAGAAGAGAAATCGAAACCAGATGCACTTGGCTGGGGAAGTGAAAGGGAAGTTGCCATTGTGGATTATGTTATGGTTTGCAACTTGGCTGCTGATCTTGAGAAAGATAGTAGAGCTTGAATGAATGAAGCTTTGAAGATAGTGATTGATGGTTTGGGAGTGACGACTTGATCGACTTCTCTATGGACCTTGTCCTTCAACTGTACGACCTGCTCATCTCTGATCAATTCTTCTTACTCTATCCGCTTCAAGATTAGAATAGTCATCATCAAGATTCAAGTCCAACTCTAACCCAGCCGGCATCCATCCACCCCAAGCTTCAAGGATGATGTTCACGATTTCACGACTTCCACTTCTACTCGTCCCCATCTTCTTGACTCTTTGTCTCATTCCATCAACTCATTCCCTCTACTTCTACCTCGAGGCAGATCATACCAAATGCTTCTTGGAGGAGCTCCCAGTCAACACCGTCGTAGTCGGTCATTTCATGGCAGAGGAGTGGGACAAGGAATCTCAGAAGTTTAGAATCCAGGATGATTTGGGAATTCAGGTCGTCGTAAAGGTCAGTAGATCCGAGAGATGAGATGAGATGAAGATGGAATTCTAATTGTATTGTAGGCTGTCAGGTATGACTGGAACTCCGGAAGATAGCTGGTTCGGACCTAGCAATCCATCCATGAGGCTATTCAACAAGATAGGCCAGGATTCGCTGTCAAGTCGTTATCAACCTTCTTGCAAGTCTATCTTTTCAACTGCCTTTCTCATTCTTTCTTTTTTGAACCATGATTTTCAATCTCAATCTCCTCGTCATCAGACAATGTCGAACGATCACATCCTAACTTCAACCAGAGGTCCATCAGAGGGTAAATTCGCCTTCACATCTCATGAAGCAGGAGATCATCAAATCTGTCTTTCAACCGATTATCCTTCTTCAAGAGGTCAAGCTCCACAAGTTAGAATGCATTTGGACATCATCATTGGAGACGCTAAACCTGACAATTCAAATAGAGATAGAGCTCATATCACCGATTTGGCTGCAAGAGTTAGAGATTTGAACGCTAAATTGAGAGATATCAGAAAGGAACAACAATTCCAAAGAGAGAGGGAATCTGAATTCAGGAACCTTTCTGAACAAACTAATAGTAGAGCTGTTTGGTGGAGTATGGTTCAATTGGTCACTTTGGTTGGAACTTGCGTTTGGCAGTTGAGACATTTGAGAGTGAGTCTTCTTAAGAGAAGTTGAGGGAATTCTGGCTTTTGATCTCTCTGGAACATTAATTTGATCTTATACTGACTTGTTCATGCTTCTCTTGATCGCTACGCCTTCTCTCTCTAGGGATTCTTCGAGGATAAGAAGCTTCGTTGAGAGCCAGCAAGATCTACTCGCATTCATCATTCCCGTCCTTCTCTTCTTTCTTCTTCACCATCTATTCAAAACTCCAGCATTGTCGAGGCTCTTTTCATTCCGATGTCTTTTGCAGGCAGGACCCACAAAACCTTATTGTTACCATATTTCGTTCATTTGATGATAATGACATTTCTCGTCTCGATCTTTCTTGTGAAAAGAACTGCCTTTCGCTCAAAGAAATTGCATTCAGTCTGGCGGATCGTTTCTCATCTTTCTTTCTAGCACGAACGATAAACAAATAAATTAAGATTAGAAGAGATAGAGATAGAGTAGCAGGAGAAGCGAAAGCAGCGAAATCAGAAAAGTACCAAATTCGAAGATGGTGAAAATGAAAGCAGATAGGAAAGCAAGAGTTATCAAAGCCTGGGTGAAACAAGAATATTTCTAGAGAAGTAAGCTATATGACGTTAAGACCTAGTAGTCGAAACCTCCAGTGGAGAGACTGCTAGGCAAATCTTTGTCTGAGCTTCCACAAGAGTTAGCTCCCTTCTTGTCGCTAGTCATTTCCAAAACAACCTTGGTGTGAGCATTGTTACCAGGGAATAGTTGTTCGAACTGAGAAAAGATGCAGAAGAGAAGAATAGAGGTGAGAAGTCAGAAAGCGTTCTCTCCAGCACCGAAAGATCTCAAAAGAGTCACAACTCACTTGGATTTTGCATCTGGATGATTGCTTAACACCATTGATCGAGACGCTGTTGACGTAGGCTCTAGCACCAGATGGAATCTTTTCAGCAAGAGTACTGTTGTCAAAGTTCTTCGCAGTGACGGTCACTTTACCCAGCTCGGAGTTGTTGATGGTATAAGAGGGTAGGAAGGGGCTGACGATCAAGTACTCCCTACTACCAGGGGATGGGTAGAGGCCTAAAAGATGGAATAGAAGCAAAGTAGCCATAGCACCGTTGTCATCGTTTCTGTTCAGAGAGAAGTGAAGAGATGGCAGACGAGTGAGCGTTTGGAGCCAGGCCTCCGGTCACTCTTGTTCTCTATCACTCCCTCGACACTCACCCTGGCAATCCTGCGTTAGTTGTGTTGAAGTTCTTGAAGACTACCTCTCTGACACGATCGACGGATCTTGTTGGTGCGTTTGCGTAATGATAGATGACTGGAGCTTGGAATGAAGGCTCGTTTCCTGGATAGAAGAGATCGTTGTCGAAGAAAGAGTCGACTCTCTTGATGAATTTGGACTTGGAACCTCCAGCGAGAACATCGATCAGACCTTGAGTGTCGTGAGGAGCGAAGAGAGAGTATTCCCATGATGAAGTCTCGTATACACCAAAAGTGTTCTCTTGTTGAAGACTGCAAGAATGATCCCCGTTGGTGTCGATAGGACTACAGAAAGTAGGATCTTGCTGGTTGAACGAACCATCTGGATATCTCTGTTGCAAGAAGGTGTTGTAACCGAGAGATTCTGAGCTATTGTCGAAGTTGTTCCTGTAGTACAAAGCTCTCTTGGACATGTCGGCTGCTACGGCTTTGTCTCCACGTAGAAGAGCTGAGAGAGATACGAAGAGAGATACGAAAAAAGTTTCAGTACAAGCTTGAGATCATCAGCAGGCCCACAGGTACTCGATCTACACTCACCAACGTTCCTAACAGCAAAGTCGTTGTGACTGTATTCGCTCGTTCTGGAAAGTTCACGAGTCTGTCTTCCAGTTGAGTAAGTGTCGAAGACGGTGAAAGGGATGTATCCATATTCCATATAGACTCCAACTTGTCTTCCTCCTTGATCCCATTCTGCTGGAGTGACGTAAGCGTCTGACACAAGAGCGTCGTAAAGATCTTTCATATTGACACCCAACTTCTTCGCTTGCTTGTGGTAAGCTAAAGCGAAGTTTGCTAGAACAGACGTGGCGTCGGAACCTCCTTGAGTCAAACCAGGAACCATATTAGCACGACATTCAGGAATGACACCAGATCTGTAAAGCGAGAAAGGGAGAAGATAGAGATTCAGAGAGTGTCGTCGAAGTCGAACTTGTCTTCTTGCCACTCACTTTCTCCATCCATCTACGTAGTTCTCGACGATGTCAGCGAAGTCTTGAGGAGAATGAAGAGCTAGCAATGGATAGAAGGTTCTGAAAGTGTCCCAGGTACCTGGTTGAAAAAGACAGTAAGTGAAAGACGAAGGGTGTGAGCTGGATGACCAGAACAAGACAAAGATCAATCTCGCGACTCACAGTACAATCCATCGAAGTAAGGAGAATCGGTACCAGCATAGATTCCTTGAGTCTCTTGAGTTGCGTTGTTTGGGCTTAAGAATTGTCTATAGAAGCTTGAGTAGAGGAGCTCAGTGATGGTATCGTCGGTCTTGGTTGAGATCTCGAGACGGCTCAATTTCTCGTTCCATTTGGCTCTAGATTCCTTTCTGACTTTGTTGAAGTTCCATTCTGGAATCTCAGATTCAGCGTTCTGACAAGCACGCTCTCTCGAGACGTAAGATACTCCTACACGAAGAGTGATGACTGAATCGCCATCGTTCGTCTTTGGAGAATCAGCGAAAGAGACCAAGGCTCCAGTCTGAACAGGTTGACCACCGATAGTGTTACGAGTGAGATTTGCATGAGAAGCTCCTTCCAGCTTTTGGTCTTGACCGAATCTATCACTTGACCATAGAGCAGTCTTTCCAAGCTTCTGTTTGCCATCGTTCAAGAGATCGAAGCAAGCATAAGCTTGGTAGGTAAAGAGACCAGATCCGAAAGAAGATCCATAGTTTCCACCGACAGTGAATCTACCCTTTTCAGCATCTAAAGTGAAGTTACCACCTCTCCAAGTACCTGGTAGGTCGTTAGAAGCATCAATGACGACGTGAGGCTTGGATTTGTGCTCGGAAAGGTAAGATTGGGGGAAAGTGTACCTGATGAGCCCAGCTCTACGAGTATTCGTTGCTTCCATCTGGATAGAATTGTTCAGAGAAGTAGAAAAGTATCCAGGAGTGGCTTTGTCGGTACCAGCTTTACGAGCCCTTCCACGAGGATCTAAAGCGGTAGGACAAGCTTGGAGGTTGTCGTTCTTGCAAACAATTGGCATAGACTCGAAGTTACCGAAGGATCCAGAAGAGGAACCAGTACCTTTAAAGGTCATAGCAGACAGATTGAGATAGAATATAGAAGGGATCAGAGGCCGGAAATGAGACTCTCCTAAAGGCTTGTGTCATTGACTACTCACCAGTGTCGTGAAGGATACTCATACCACGAACAGGAGCGTCGAGCTGATCGGTGTATCCTTGAGATTGCGAGAGGAAAATGAGAAAGTTAAGAAAGGATAAGAAAAAAATTGAGATCTTCAAACGAGAGTATAACCTGCCTGTCAAACTCACCAGCTGGAGCGTAGACTCCGTCGAGATCGATTCCAATCTTGGCCATGCCGAATGGAACTGAGGCTCCAGGGAAAACGTTACCTGGATTGTTTGTAGCACCAGTTCTTGAGGAAGTGTAAGAAGAGATCCGGCGGAGAGAAGAGAACATGAAGGGGTTGGAGCAAAGTTTTGAGTGAAACTGAGACGAGGACCGTGAATCGTCTCCAACTCTCAACAACGAGATGATTTGAAGGTCATCTCCACTGACTTACCCAATAAAGTTGTTAACGAGAGCAGCGTAATCGACAGTCCCATTGGTAGCTCTTTTGGCCAACTCTTCTTCTTCGTCGTCACAGTCCCTCTCTGATTCGGTTGTTTCAGATTCAGGTGCTTCAGTTTGAGTGTCGAGATTCAAATCCATATCGACATCGACCATAGCTTCTTTCCAAGCTTTCAGACCATTTGCCATTTGAGTCTCCAACCAAGTTCTATCGACTGGATTCTTTTTCTTGTCCTTTTGGGAAGTTCTATCCTTGGAACCTTTCAAAGCTTGCTTCAAGCTAGTTTCAGAGAAGGTCGAGATTGAGTCTTTCAAATTGGATTTGGCTTTCTTTTCCAACTCAAAGGTCGATTGACGATTGTTGTTGCCATGGTGATCTGGGTGACGATGATGAAGATTAGACTTGACGCCAAATTCTCTAGAAGTAGCCTCGACGTTCAAGAGGAGGAAAGATAGCAATAGAATTGAAGAGAGAAGTCTGAAGGAATGAGTTACTCTAGACATCTTGAAGATTCTTGATAGGAAAGAGGTCAGAGATTTGAGTATTGAGTCGTGTGATGCTGATGAGCTTTAATGTTAATCAAGGGGCAAGTGATAAAAAGAATGTGGGATGAGAGAGAGCGTGAGCCCTGGGAGAAGAGCGCGACTTGTGGGAGGAGGGAGGAGAAAGATAGAAAGAAAGATGGAGAAGGAAGAAGAGGAAGAAGAAGAAGAAAGAGAAGGCCTTTTGATAGCAGGAAAGGGGATGTATCCGAAGCGCGCTAGTGGGCGAGTCTCACCAAGATCTGTGTGGGGTCCGTGTCTCGCGCACAACAAAGATTTGCCAAAGAGTTCTGCTCGCGAAGAACATTGACCTGGTTTCCATGAAGGTTTGGTCCCTGAGATATTTAGGGAGGAGAGAGCAGAGCGAGAAAATCGAAGAAGAAATGCTCCGCCAACATTTCTCTCTCGGGCTTGCCGTCTTCTCTCATACTGCAGAGATCTTGCTTTGATTTGGAATTCAAGGACAAGTTCAAAAGTAGTCAATTGGAGAAGAAGTACAGATAGTACAGAGCTGGAGAAGGGAAGGCAAGAGCGTTCGAGGGTTACTTCTCTCTCGAAAGCTGGAATTTTGGTCTGGAAGCTGGAGCCGAGCATGGGAATTTTGAGGAAAGAGAAAGAGAGAGAGAGAGCACATTGGATCTTGGAAACGCAAAGAAAAGAAAGATGGAAGAAGATTTGATGATACAATAAAGTGTTGGATTTGAGAAGTGTGTTCTGATATTGAAGCGTTGAAGAAGAAAGAAGAGACTTGATCTGGAGAAAAGAAAAGTTGAAGATAGATGATGGTAGCAATTAAGGTATTGAGAAATATAGAGTCCTTAGTGGTTGGGAGAAGAAGATGGAGGACAATTGGTTTTGAAGTCCTCTTCTTGATAAGACATTTCGAAGCACTCTTGCTTTTGTTGACGTTTGTCCTTTTTTACTTTTAATGTTGATTGTGATGATTTGTGATATTCTGGTTTGTAAATGGGTTCGGAGAATGGATCATTCCTTTTGAGATTTCCTCCTCTTTTTCGGTGTTGCATTAGGAGAACTAGTTCTAGAAAGTGAATTCTCTCTAGAAGCTTCCGATTCTGTGAAATTCTTGATCATTGATCTATCGATAGTCTGTGATAATAATTGAAGGGAGGTCAGGGAGGAGAGAAAGATTTTCGAGAGAAGATCAATATCAAGCAGACCCTCCTCAGGGACATTTTCTCTTCTCTCTTCTCTATCTTATTTTTTCATAACTCACATGAATGTAATAACTCCCACCGCCATCCATCCAACTAACGCAACCAGTACCAAATTTCCTTCTTTCAGTTTTCAAAATAGCACTTGGAGATTGTAAACTTCTCATAGTCAATCTGAAATCCTTATTAACAAAAGGTTTCAAACTAACAATTTTAGCACCTTCTTTTAAATCCAAAAACATGAAACTTAACACTTCATTAGTAGTTGCAGTGAAGGCATAATTGTTACAAACAATTAAATCTGCTTTTTTTAAAATTTCTCTAATTTCTTCTCTTTCGGAAAAATCTCCTTCCCATGATTTTAAACCATCTTCGTCTTGAACTTGAGATTGAGATTGGGCTTGGTTTTGGGATTGAGGGGACCCTTTTAAAGACCACATTCTCCATCTTTTCTTTGCTTCCAACAATTGTTGAGATGCGAAATTGGCTGGAGTTTTCATTTGTTCTATACCATAGGATGAACAACCAGTTTGTAAAGAAGCTTGAATCAAAAGATTTCCTACTCCAGATCCTAAATCTACAAAGATTGAAGATGGTTTCGTTGAAGTCAATTCCAATACTTCTGATAAGAATTTGGGTAAAAGTTCTCCATATCTGTTAACGAGTAGGGGAAAAAAAGGGTCATGCATAGAAAAGGAGGGAATCCGAGGTCAGACTATGGTCGGTGACGTATATTCTCTGACTCCCTAATTCATTGAGATATGTTCCGAATCTCAATCTACTCACACATTGTCA
>JASXTE010000116.1:0-117051 GCA_030280995.1 Hemileia vastatrix | reverse complement strand
GGTTGAAAGTTTAGAGATCATGGAAAAACTAGTCAAGGAGTCGAGTCCTACTTTAGTCACGATCAAGCTCAAGAAGGGCGCCGTAGGAGGGACTTTCGATGTCAAGCCCTTTTTACAGTCACTCAAAGTTGGTCATCTGTTTCCATCATCATTATGTCCTCATCTTTCCAACTTATACGTTAGCCTTGGGCAGCAGTTTGATGTTAACATCCTGGTGGAACTCATGATTTCACGCAATTTCGCTGCAAAAGGTTGGAAGTTGGATGGCGAAGGTGCAGATGAAGAAAGAAGTTGCTCTGAGTTAACTCTCCATCTAGAAGCTTGTCATCTAGAAGGCTTCAAGGTTGCAGAGGAGGAGATACTCTCCAGATGTTCTAGATTGGTTAGAGATCGTGCTGGAAGGACCGAAGTTAGAGAATGGGTTGGAGAGACATGGTAAATTGGAGGCAGTCGAAGAAAGTGAGAGAAAGAAGTTGAGCACACACTTCAAATTATCAATTCCTCTTTGAGTTTACCCAAGTATTATTTCTATCAAGTTTCTCGGTCTCTTTCCTTCGCTTGGGGGCTTGGTAGCTTCTCAATTGGTCGATGCAGCTTTGTCGAGTCTGGAAGAATCTCAGCTCTCCGCTTTCCTCTCTCGCTTCCTACAGCTTTACTAGACCTCGGCTGCTTTCCGACGACTTTGTTGATGTAGAATCTCTCCCTGTTCCCACAGACCCTTTACTCTCTTTCTTCTTTTTGTAGAATGTCTTTCTTCTGTCCACACTGGTCACTTTGTGCGACTGCGCTCTGATTCGTGACTGTTAAAGCTCTCTCCTGATATGACTCAAATGTCTGGAGAAAGATCTCATACTCTTGCGAACCAGTTCCGAAGAAGGAGAGATCTGCAGCAGACAGGGAACTCTCTGAAAGGAGCTCGTTTCAACGTCGTCTCTGTCTTCATCGTCGGAGCTTGCATATACCTACCTCAATTCGCGTGTCTTTGGGACTTTTCTGTTTCCGAAAAAATGACAATGAAAACGAACATATATTATCAATTCGAGTTATGGAGGGTGAATAAAGAGACGAACTCGATAATCGACGCATGGTCGCTCCTTGATTCGCGCGATGTCTCACCCCAAATTTGATCTCACTCCAACACCTCGCTCTTTCGTCGAATGAAAACTCCATCAGTGGATAGATCAGAGCTCTTAGAACAACTTTTGTCCTCAAGAAATTCTCAAGAAACCAACATTATTTCTCACAAATCGAACATTTGAGTGAAAGAGGGGTAGAAAACCTTTGCCCTGCTCCGAACGACATCCTCTCTTATGGGAGAACTCGAAAGTTCGACGGACAGTCCACTTCGAGTCCAGACGACAAGTAGATGTTCTCCTGTAGTTATACTTATTCATTTTTTCAATGAAAAAGGGCAAGCCGTAACGGTATAGGCACCACTGACTTCCCTTTGTCGAGGGAAGTCGAGTCGGGCAAGCTTGACGACTGTTCGCATCGGTCGTCTTCGACAAAAGCATGATGCGGATGGGGGAAAGATAGATAAGTACAAAGTACGAATCACCCAATGAATTAAAAGTTAAAAAATATTCTATCAGGCGTGTGGTAGCGCTTTTCTTCAACAGAAATATGCGGACTCTGAAACGCGAGTATAGCATAGACTTCAGAAAAAGGCCTCGAACCTTCACTGAGTCTTTACGAGTGTACAGAATCTGTATTGAAAACATTCTCATCCTTTCAAAATGTAGGTGAGGGCCAGTCTGACTGGCATAGCAGACGCTTTCTTCTTGAAAGAAAGCGGATAAGTGATGAGGTATGGGACCGACCTCTGCTAAGATCACGCGCCTGGGCAGGGAAGCCCATAGGATTAAAAAATTCCAATAAGATGCCAGTTGAAGAGCTCTCCCTTGGTTGTTCCATTGTGTCTTGGGCACGACGACCCAAAATTGGCGTGTCGAAAACGCAAAGAACGAACAAGGCACCTTTTCAAACGCGGTGATGACCATCTCTAACAGGTGGCTAGGTCGTCTCTAGAGTTCTTTTCGCTGTCTTCACTTTAAATGATTACAGTTTAAAGAGCGCTAGATAGATCTTAACCCGACCGAAGCTTTTTTGTTAATCCCCTTTCCATTTTTTGGTCAATGGTCGAAAGGATGAATGTGAGAGGCTTCAGTCAAACTCGTTCTTCAACGGGACGTACAACTATCTGCTGGCCAGTGGAGATAGGAACAAAAGCGGCTGAGATTCTGAGCTCCAATCTACTTTGGATGATTTGATATCTTCTCATGAGAAGTAGGCAGCGCTATCGAATGACCAAGGTATCATCAACGAAGCAAGGTTGGAGGTCAAGATCGATGAAGCTAGTGTTGGTAGGGTTGGAACAGATTGAATAGATTTCCACTTTTGGATCTACTTCGCTTTTCTTTTCTTCTCAGGGAGAGTGCCAAACTTTATTGACCTTTCGCCTTTTGAGTTGAATCGATGTTGTCCAAGTACCAGAGACTCTCTCATTTTTCATGTTATCAATTTGATTCTCTTAATCTCCCAAACGTTTGCCAAAATGCTTCAAAATCCTGAATGAAGTGACTCTCTACTAAATCTAGAGGTTCCCTACAAAAGCTCTCGCCATCGCCCCCCGCTCGTCCAGCTGTCTGACTCTTCACCAGTCTCGCACTCTCCAATCTGATGCGATGAGTAGGCTGAATTTCACATCAAAACTGTCTTCCTTCTTGTTGTAAAAGTCTTTTGAACAGACGGAGCATCTTATCAGTCGAGGTAAATTGCCAGGTTGAAGAACAAACTCATACTCTTGGTTGACGGAACTCGCACACACTTCAACAGATCATTCAATCAAGAGCTTCAAGGCTGCAAAAGGATTCATTGACATTTCTCATTCTTTTTCTCAATTCTCAAACATTGTACCAATCCTCTTCCCACTCCTCCAACTTCAAAATCTTAGCTCTCCCTACCAGCTCGATTACCGACTCTGAGCATTTCGCAAGGACTCTCTCTTCTGCTGCTCTGAACCGATCGATCTGATCTCCATCTATGTATACTGTGAGGTCCGCACAAGAAATAGCTTCTCCTTTTCCACCTTCCCAAGAGACATTGACGACCTTTGAAGCCAACCTACGAGATAAAAGCACCTCTGCGAAAGTGTTTGGATTGTAGCTCTGATAAGGATCGATGTAGAAGTGGGATAATTTCGGACAAAGAGCCCCTAAAACAAGGTCAACCTTGAGACATAAGAAGAGAATGTCGATAGGATAGAGATGTTCTCCGCCAGCATAATCAGATAAAAGCTGGAGGCGAGAAAGATTGGAATTGAAGTTACGAATGAGCTCAAACCAATTTTCGATGTCTTCCAAATAAAGTTCTTGGCCTGGAAAAACTGCGAAGTCGGGTAATAGACCAAGGACTTGAATCTTCAATCCTTCCACTTGATTGAGAGGTTTGGGTAAGTCCTTCAGATCTGAAGTATTCCCTTCGATTTCTTTGAGCAAAGGGCAATTGAGGCCCGTCCAAGCACAATCATCTCCCCTAAGAGATCTCAAGGATAAGGATCTGACCTTTTCCAAATTGAGAAGCTTTCCAGGTCGATGTTCGTATCCAGTATTCAACCACATTCTAGTGAGAGATTGACTACAGACAGAGGCTATTGCATGGATTTGACTGTATGCTGAATTTTCGTCCGCCTCTTCCAAGTTGAGAGATTCTAACTCGGATAACCATTGAAGATCTTCTTCTTCCCATTCGTGATCACTTCGTGTATCCATTGCAAAGAGTTGAAGTCTGAAAGGATTACCATCTCTAAGAGGCACTACTCCTGGATAAATGTCCTCGCCGAGATTGAGATGCTTCAGATTCGGAAAGTACCTGAAAGTGTTGAAGATCCTCCTGTAGTTGTTCCTGGTTTCCAAGGGAGACCAATCCATCCCCATCGGAAAGTCGACCTTTCTCAAAGAACTTTTCGAGAGAGATAGAAGGGGAAGAAAGGGTGAAATCGGTGTACTACGGTAAATGGTGTTTGGGAATCGAACCTCTTCGACGGTCCCAGAAGACATTTCAGAGAAGATTCTGAGAAGTTGAAGGAGTTCTGGAGCAGATTCGTCCTTGGCTTCCCCGTGTCTGACCACGAGTCTTCTCCAGAGTGACGTTCTATCGGAGAGGATTGAATGCCATTCCCTTGAGACGAGGTTCGATTGAGGGAGATCTCTAGAACGTAGATTCTTGAGAACTCTGACGACGACATCGGACGGACAGTAATCCATGGTGAAGTAGACGAACTGCAGAGGGGAGGAGAAAGAGACAAAGAGGCATCCTCGAGAAGCTCAGTCTTCAAGAGCGTGGATGATGCATTGAAGTGGCTAGACACTTACCACTCTCTGGGTTGGATTGATCGAGAAGAGAGATTGATGGGAGAAGACAGTGGATTGCTCGAGAGGAAAGAAACTGGACGAGCGAATCAGAAAGTCAGAAGGAGAACGCCAGCTAGGGAAAGTCAGTCTTGGAAAGTCGAATCGCTCTATATTGAGTGAGCTGACTGATTGATGAGCACTCACAGCTCGTTTGAAATCCAAATTACTTTTTTTAGAGAAGGAAGTAGGGAGAAGAGAAGATGAAGGATCGATCTGAAGATCATCAGAAGAACAAGAAGATTCGGCCCGTGACCAGCTTTTGCTTGCCAGAACAACACATTCGGAACTTTCTTCTTGACCACGACATCGATTTAGAGATGAATTGAATGATTTACGAATCTGAATCATGATTCTATCACCTTCAATCAGCCATTCAAATCCGCAAACATCCTTGAATCATCGACTACTAACTTCAATCAGCAATTCTTCCAATCCAACGACGATTCATTCAGATGGAGTCGACTCTTTCATTCCACCTCCAAACTCAGCTCAAGAATCAAGCGTGTTGAAGAAATTGAGAGAAATCTCGAATTCAAAATCAAAATCAAACAATTCCAACAAGACATCGAGCGGCAGTGACTCAATCAGTTCAAACCACTCGATCTCCAATCCGACCAATTCCACTTCCATCTCATCTTCAACCTCGGATTCGGATTCAGATCAACAGGAATCAAATCTATCCTGGTCAAATTCAACTCTGATATGGAGTAGAAATGGTCAATTGATCAGGACTTTCACTTTCCAAGAGCAAGTCAATTGGGCTGGTTGGTCTTGGTTTCAGGATGAAGCTCAAGATCAACAGGAGCCATCCAGGTTTAGTGCTCAGACTACGAGTGGCGGAAAAGGAAAGGATGATTCGAATGGAATCGCGAAAGGAAAGGGAAAAGAGAGAGAGAAGGAGACAGTGGAACGAGATGGCAAAGAGGGAAAGGATGGAATGAAAGATGGCTTCAATCTTCATCAAGTCAATGGAAATGCTACCCATTCAGATCCTTCTAGTAAGATTCATATCAATGGTTCAATCGGATCAACCTCAAAGTTGGACACGGTCCCACCCTTCACTCCAGCTCAATCTCAAATGCAACCTTCATCTCATCAATCCTCATCTTCCACAAACCATCTCAATCCTTTCTCTCGTTCAAATGCTTCTTCTTCTTCAAATTCACTAGTACTCAAATTGGTCATATTTCTCAAGACCACTCTGATCCTCTATGATCCAAAGAGATCAGACATGAATTCAATCGATTTACCTTTTCCAATCGAACAAGGTGGGAAAATGATTCTGAGATCTCCAAGTGGGATTGGGATTCTATTGGTCAGAGAAGAGGAAAGAGATGATAGGAAATGGATAGAGTTCAAAGAGAATCAAATGAAAGAAAGGAAGAAGAGACAAAGGAAAGATTCTAGAGAACCTTCTTCACCCGATGGGAAATTTAGAGATCTATCTTTGGATTCTGAAATGATTGATAGATTCTATGAACAATTGAATAGAGATTTAGTGAGCGATGAAGAAGGATCTGGAAATGAAGATGAGGAAGAAGAGATGTTATTACAGAGACCTTCATCTTTGGCTTTCTATCTGAGGAAACCTTTGGATGAGTTCAATGGGTTGTTCTCTTATCGAAACATTACCTTTTCGAGAGCAGAAGTCTTCAATTCTTCTTCTATCCAAACTCATCATGAATCTAGTCTTTCAAGACAGCCAAGGATACTATTGCACGAAGAACTTTCCCCTTTTACAGAAGTAGACGATAAATTGATTCAAGTGAGGAATCTGAACGAGTCCTCTAATCTTCCACACAAGACGCCTCAACTTTTGATTACTGCAAATCATAGACTCAAAAAGATCAGAATCTGGAATTATTGTGATTCAGATGGTAGAATTGAGAACTTTGGTAGTTTGAAAAAGGAAGGAGAACAAGATGAGATCATGCTTGAGATTGAGAGACAGGAAGGACTCAAGACGAAAACAGACAGAGCAACCAATCTCTTCTCAGAGAATGAGATCTCATCACAAACTCAAACTCAACCTATTGAAGGAAGTTCATCTCAACAAGAATACGATTCTCAACTACCTTCTTCATTACCAGCAAACTTCGAAACCGATCCGAACACTTTCTCAACTCCTTCGAATCAGAAGGGTAATCTAGGCAGAGGTAGACCTCCTCCTAGAAAGTCTGCTAGATTAGACAAAGGTCGTAGATCTAGTGGCGTTGGAAGTTCTTCATTGATTGGTGGAAATGGTCCGAATACTTCGATCAATCTAGGCGGCAGAGATGCGAATGGCAGAAGTAGAAGATTGAGTTCTAGAATTTCATCAACGTCTGGAAATCCGCACAACCATCGAAACGTCTCTTCAACTCATCATCAACTCACTTCTTCCTCGAATTTTGAAAACGACTTCAATTTGCTTTCAGATGGTAATGGAGTTAGTCAAGGATTGGTTGGAGGTGGAGTTTCTAGACCTGACGAATTCGCTGTTCAACAATTGGCTGAAGATTTGATTAGACATAGATCTTCTTCTCAATCTCAATCTCAAACTGCTGGTGGTGTTCTAGGGGATAATGATCATATGATGGCTAGGAATCCTTCAACCAATTCTGCTTCTGGTGGAACAGGAGTGACGAACAGAAGTAGAAGAACAAGTCAAAGTCATCCAAATCAAGTAGTCAGACCTTCAAATAGAGCTAGACTTTCAAGAGCTTCCATAGGTCCTTCAAACCCTAATACTAGTTCTATGAACATGGCTAGATCAGTCTCTCAATCTCAAGCAACTCCTGGACCTAATAGCGTTGGTGTTGGTGTTGGTGTTGGTGGTAGACCTAGATTATCGCATGCAAGCTCTTATAGAAGTGAAGGTGGGATTGGTGGAAATGATTTGGAAATTAGAGATAGAGAATTCAAAAGAGGTGGGGTTTCAATGACTGCTTTGGGTTCTAATGGTTTACCGATACCTACGACTCAAAGTGGTAAGATTGGAGAAGTCGGATTTGAATTCGAGAAGATGATCGTTGAAGATGAGAGATTGGAATTGGAAGAGGAAGAAAGAGAAAGAGAAGAATTGGAACATAATTTGGAACTTCAGAGTTTCTCTCAAAGCTTTGCTGCTGTCTCTCTTTTGGAGGAGATCGATTGCGAGGATCTGAAAGAGTAAGTGCTTCGAACTCTCTCCCTTCAGTCCACCTCCCTCTTATTCACGGAGGAACTGACTATTTTTCTCTTCTCTTTTCAATCATCCAGTTCCGAATGCTCATCGAATGTCACAGCTCATTTCATCGAGATCCCACCTCCATCAAGTTCCAACAAAGAACCTCAGCAATGGCCAATGTTTCAAATCATGATTCCGTGCTCGAAAATGATTCTGACCCGGGAGATCAGAAGTGAAGAAGTCAAGATTGAATTTTCAAGTGCTATCTCGAGCTCCGAAGGTCAAAATTCTACCATTCAAAAGACGGAAACGTTGACTCGATACGTCTACAAGACAGGTCCTCCATCTCCTTCCAGAGCTTCATCTAGAATCGAAGCCCTGAGTGCCATTCCTTTAGACTCGACTGGTTCGCTATCATCAGCAAGTGGAATATCAGATATCTTGGTCGTCAAGAACGATGGCACTTCATTCTTGGGTTTGGGAGCTATCGGAGGTGAAAGTTCTTGTGAGATTCAATTGGATCTTTTGAAGATGGTTGGAAGTCAATCTGATTCGAATGCTCATAATGAAGTCATTGAAAGCTTGGAAGAATCGAGAGGATCAAAGTTTATCGTCAATCTCTACAATACCAAAGACAACAGCAACAGTAAAAGAGAGGTAAATCTAGACTTCAAACCATGGTGCAAGAAGATCCAGTGGGTACTACAAAGCTTTGATCTTCTCCTAGATACCAAGACTTCAAGATCGGTCCGAAAGCTCTGGATTCAAGAGAGGTTTGGGGGATCATTCGCCAGAGATGGCTCGGACAACGATGCAGAGGTCAAAGACGATTGGTCTAGTCTTGTCAAGGTCTTGACTGGTAATCCAATTCAAAAGAAGACGAGCTCTGAAAAAAATCCTTGGAGAAGTCTGTTGGATTCCAACTCTCATGAAGATCATTTTGACGATGATTTCCTTCCTTCTCTAGATAGCCATTCAACCTCTACTTCTCTCAAGTCACCAAACGAAAGCTCTACCTCACTGACTCAATCAATCTCAACAGAAACTCTGAAGTCGATCGTGCAAGTCCTTCATCTACTAGCTCAAGATTCACGTCTCAACGTCCTGAAACGGGAATCTCACTTGGAATCATTCGCTCAGCTGATAGTCAGATTATCGAGCGTCTTGGGAGCTCAAGCACTAGCTGATTATTGGATTAGATTAGTACCTGATGCAATCACTTCTCTGGGAACTGCTGCAGCTTCAAACGAAGGAATGAAAGACTTCAATGGTTTCGATGTTTATGATCTACTCTACTCGATGTTCTCGAAAGAGTTCTCTTCACATTCTCTTTCAAGTCTACTACCATCAATGAACTCGATTCATCTCGAAGACACAAGTCTGAATCTCACAATTCCGAGGATCAAGTCACTCCTCTACGTCTTCTCGAAGTTCTCTCCTTCATCTGATAACTTGTCGATAGCTCAAAGAGTGACAGAAGCGCTAGTCAAGACCAAGATTGGGAGCTCCGAAATCGAGCTTCTTCCTCTAGCCGTCTCCATTCCTATCAAAGAAGCATTAAGAAGCTGTCAGTTGAATCCACCTAACAAATGGAGCGTCGAGGCCTACAGATTGGCTGATCGACCTGAATTGGCTAGGCAGTTGGAGGTCGATGAAGGAGTAGGTCTTGTTCCGGTGAGTTCTAAACGATTGTGACTATTCTGCTGAAGGAAGATGGCTTCTTTCCCTAAGCTTGTCTGACTCTGTTCTCTTTCTGCGCTATACAGTCTCGTCGGATCGAACCTCATCTTTTCAAGACACTTCCTCGCACTGTCAATTTGGATCCTATCAGTGCTCAACTCTTCGCAGACGATTATCGATTGAGAGAAGTGACCAAGATGCTTCAAACCAACGTTCCTCAGCCCGTTTACTCTTCGGATCGTGGAGACAAGACGTGAGTGAGAGAATGCATGCTTCTGCGATTCGAAGAACTCAGGTCTCGCTGACTCTTGTCGACTTCTCTTTTTCTTCTCTTTGCAGCGAACAACAAATCAAGGATGAGATCACGAGGCTGAGAGTCGGTACCATCGAAAGAACAAAGGCCTGCACGATCGGCAGAGGGATGTTCTTGTTGGCCTCTGGTCGATTCGTTCCAACCGAGAAATGGCGATGTCCAAATCTCTGTCTCGAGACACCAGTCTTTCCACCAAACTCATTCCATTCGAACAGCACTATCTCTCAAGAGATGTCGGAATTGGAATGGCCAATGTTCCACAATGGAGTCTCGACCGCTTTGGAGATCGCTCAAGGTGTCGAAAGTATGGATTCCAATTGGATCTACTCTCACTCGAGTCCAGAATCCAGTTCCAAACATGCCGGATTCTTGTTTGGTCTAGGTTTGATGGGTCATCTCTCAGTCATCAACAAAGTTCACGGATTCAGGTATCTCAGAGATCGTCATAACGTCACTACGGTCGGAACTCTTCTTGGAGTGGCGGCAGCCAGAGTCGGAACTGGAGAACCTGGAGCTCAATCCATCATGGCTGTTCAGGTAGCTGCTTTCTTACCCTCTAGGAACGTAGACCTCAACATGTCTACTTTGACTCAAGCTGCAGCTCTGATGAGTATGGGGATCCTGTTCTTAGGATCAAGTCATAGATGGACAGCGGAAAACATGCTCAGTCAAATGGGAGCCAAGTATATTCAGACTTCGGAAGCTCAATACATCAACAGAGAAGCTTATTCGCTATCTGCTGCTTTCGCTCTGGGCCTAGTCATGTTAGGTAGAGGTCATAGGAAACCAATGACTAGCATTCCTGATAGGAAACTCGTCAAAGGAATAGTCGAATTGATGGTTGGTAAAGCACCTTCAATGTTCGAAGATGCGGAGACCGATCCAAGCTCTTTTGAATGGTCCCTCAATACTAGTATCACTGGTTCATGTGCGACCATCTCTCTGGGATTCATCTTCATCAGAAGCAATCGATCAGACATCTCTGATCTGATTCCTCTACCTAAAACCATGGATGCTCTAGATGAAGTCAGACCTGACGTTCTTCTAGTCAGAGTCCTGGCTAAAGGTTTGATCATGTGGAACTCTATCGAAGCCAGTGAGAAGTGGGTGGAATCAGTTCTACCAGACATCATCTCTCACGTTGGAGTCTCGGACAAGAAAGCACCAGAAGCGGCTCAATTGGCTTCTCTAAACACTAGAACTGCTGCTTGCTTCCTCATCGGACTGAGACATGCTGGCTCCGGAGATCAAACAGTCAAGTCGTTCCTACTTGATTACTTCCATCGTTTCGATCACGAAGCCAACATCAGAAGTGAGTCTTTGCCTCGTTCGCTCTCTCTCTCTCTCTCGAGTCTACCAGTACTGACTCTCTGAATGCCTTTCTCTCATACTTACCTTCTGCTCTACCCTCAGCTACTTCCTACTTCGCTCGAGTTCGCCAATCAGCTCTACGTACAGGATCCAATCTCGTCGCCCTTTCTCTAGCGATGATCATGGCTGGAACAGGAGATGTCGATCTCTTGAGGCTTTTCAGGAAAGCTCATGGCAAGATCGAGATCGGAAGCTACGGAACTCACGTAGCTATTCACATGGCTCTCGGTCTTCTGTTTTTGGGAGGAGGTCGATTCACTCTAGGACAATCAGATGCAGCCATCGCGATGCTGGTCATCTCCTTCTTCCCACCTTTCCCAAATTCGCCTTCGGACAATCGAGCTCATCTTCAAGCCTATCGTCATCTCTGGTGCTTAGCTGTCGAGCCTCGTCTTCTAGTGGCGGAAGATATCGAGACGAAGAAAGTCTCTTACCTGCCTATCAAGTTGGTTCAAAGTGGAGATCTACCCGATTCGACTATCGAGAAGGTTCTGAATGCTCCAGCTTTGGTTCCTGGTTTCTCTGACATCGTCTCTCTATCGACTGCGACGGAACGTTACTGGCCTAGCTCTTTGAACGTCTCTACCAATTCAGCTCACTCTAGGAA
This sequence comes from Hemileia vastatrix, assembly GCA_030280995.1. Classification (NCBI taxonomy): domain Eukaryota; kingdom Fungi; phylum Basidiomycota; class Pucciniomycetes; order Pucciniales; family Zaghouaniaceae; genus Hemileia; species Hemileia vastatrix. The sequence goes on along the minus strand of JASXTE010000116.1, from coordinate 105,520 downwards.
GCTACTCGTCACTCGAACGATGCAAGTAAAACGTAGGACTGGGTACCTCAGCTATGCTGATGATCCGAATGGATTCAGAAGCATCTTCAATACTTCCTCAAACAGTTCCGATTGGGTCGCTATCGGTCTAGCCTCTGATCCCTCTGTCGATTCGAGCCTTTCTGATCTAAGAGAGTTAGTCAAGACTTTCACGACCGCACCTCAATATCGCGCTTTCGTAGAGCTTATCTGCTCTTCTCCTTCAGTTCATTCGACTTCTTCAAAAGTCTTAAGCCTCAAGAGATTCTATACAGACGCTCTGATGGAATGTTTAACGCTGGACAAACCTTCTATGATTGGACCTTATCTTTCGTTACACTCTTTGAGAACTTTAGGAAGCAGGAGCAAGTTCTCAGGTCTTCATCTCAGAGATTTGGAAAAGGTCATCGAATTCTACAATCTACACTCTTTCAAGACTCTAGGCATCTCTTCGGATAGCAGCGATTCTGCTCTTTCTGGTAATCATCACAGGAAGCCTTTGGTCTGCAGGGCTTCACTAGATCATATCCAAATCAATACCAAGAAGAACTCAATTCCGGATTCTCTCGAGAACAACAAAGCTTCAAGACTGCTGGTCGACTATCCTTCTTATCTCAGCAACTCGACTCCCTTCGACAATCCAGTACAAAAGAAGATTGAATCTCGTCAGCTCTCTTTCCAACTTGCAAGCAATGAGATTCCTGATGTTGAAACTCTATCGATTCTCAAGGATCTGATTGTTGGAACGTATTCGGAAATCAAGGATCAAGTCTCGAAGGAAGAAGCAGCTTTGATCATGAAATCGATTTTGAGAAGCTTGGGCGTTGGTGAACAGGGTGGAGTCGAAGGAGGAGAGAAGATCGAGAGCAAGTTGGGATCGACATGGTTGGAGACGGAATTCTTCGATGAGGTCTTGTTGAAGAGTTGGTTGGAGAGCAACAACTGATTGTACGACTCTTGATTCAATTTGTATCATTACTCAACTCGCAATTCTGCATTTTCATGATCTCTCAATCATTTATTAGCTTTTGATCGAACGCAGGAGAAGCAGAACGAGCTTGACTTGAGATTCGTAGCAAGAGAGACGATCGAAAAGACTTGCAGTTTTTTGATTTTGCGCTTCTTGCCATCTTGACCTCTTCACCTTTCAGTGTCGAAGTCGTCACATCCAACGTCTGTCGAGGCTTCCAAGATGGCAAGACTCAAAACGTTCCAATCAAGCAAACAGCAAAGCCAACTCAGTCTACTTCAGCAGGTGGCAAAGGAAAGTCTGGTGATGGAGAGGATCAATCAAATCAGATGAACAAGGCAGCAGAGTCCGGTGGCAAGAAGGGAAAGACCAGAAGTTCGACTCAGAAGAAAAAGGTGAGTTCTCAACTTCATAGATTTGGCAAATTTCATAAGTAAGCTTCGTTTGGAAGCTGGATGGATGGTTCTGGCTGGACGCTGCAGAGAAGACAAACTCCATCCTAAGAGCACTCTCACGACTTCAGCAACTCGTGAGAGGTTGATTGCAAATCTATGAGATGCTGATTGCAGATCGCATATCAAATTCCAGAGATCTCACTACTCGTGCTCCATCCTCTTCACTGTTGCGTGTCGGATCTTCTTACATCATTCATTCGCTCTCATCTCTCCACTCCCTCCCATCTACGCAGGCCGCACCAGCTTCTGTTCAAAGTGAAGAAACTAAGGTCAAGCAACCAAGAGGTCGTCCACCAAAGAAGGCAGTCTCGAACTCGACCGGAGAAGCTTCCTCTTCAGCTTCGACTTCCAAGCCTCAACCAAAAGCTTCCAAAGCCAAAGCAAAGAAAGCCGTCAAACCAAAAGATGAAGATGACGACGACGAGGACGTCTTCGAAGACTTTGACGTTGATACTTGGGTCATGGGAGGATATAGTGAAAGCAAGACGAGAAAAATCAACAAGGCTATGTCGGAGTCGGAACAGGATTTTTAGGCAATGTAAGAAGAGTGAAAGAAAGGATGAATAGATGGATGGAAATTTGGAGATGATCGATAATTCCTCTGTTATGTATTGATTGTTCAGTATAGCTCGATTCAAAGAAATTAAAAACAAATCGAGACTCCAGACGTAGAGCTTGAAAAGAAAAAAAAAAAAACAGTGGGAGACCAACTCGACGTCTGGTATCGTCAACAAAGATGGAAATGCGTGAGCGAGTACAATCGCTCCTCAAAACAAACATCTGCATTCGTTGAAACTCAATCCCAATACATTGAAAATGAACATCTCCACCCTTCTACTCAGTTCCTCCACTCCATACATTCTGTCGATGTTGATTCCCTAAAACTTCTTCAATCGCTAGACACCATCCCATTCTTCGATCTCGGTCCTCCCAGCACGTTTCGCCATCCAACTGGGACATCTAGATAGTACTTCTTTCTCTGATTTCTTGAATTCCTTGATGTGAGAGACATCCAAATGAAGCACCAATCTCGAGCACCTTCTATCTTCTTCTCCAACTTCTTCAAATTTCCAACCCTTTGCAGCGAGGTTGCGCGAAACCGTGACCTCTGCAAGAAGCTTGAGATTGAAGTCTTGTTCCTTGCTGATGTATAAATCAGTGAGAAGAGGACATAATGATGAAAGGAAATCGGCTTTGAGAGTTCGTAAGAATGGATCGATTCCAAAATTCTCCTTCTTTGCCTGCCTTGAGCTTGATCGATCTCAAAGTAGAGCTCGAATCCTTCACCAATTTGATCATTTTCTCTACACTGTTGAGCCTCACATCACGCTCTCCATCCCAAGTGTCATACTCAATTCTGCAATTGATGCTTTGAAGTTGGTTGGAGCCGAGACCGTCTAGAAGCATGGGAGGACCCTCTAAGTGCTTGAGGCTTGGTAGTGGACGAGTGAATGGAATTCTTGAATCATTACAACGCCCTAGAAAGACCAGGCTCGATAGTTTGGGAAAATCGAATGGTAGTGGAGTCATGTCAACTAAAGGTCCAATTGTCAGATGCTTGAGATTGGATCTGCAGGCTTGAAGCGATGGATGAAGGAAACCGCCCTGTTCTCCAACTTCACCATCCTGTATATGAAGATATCTTACAGAAGCAAGTTGAGCCACTTCCTCTTGAGACCAAACGCTCCCATCGAAGGAGTGATCGGTCGCGAAGATAGTGAGCACCCCTGGGATTTGTTCTTCCGCTTCTGGAAGGATGATTGAAGTCAGGTTCAATCTCTCGATAACAGGGAAGGAGCGAAAGATCATCATGATTGGCTCGAGATCCCAATCAGGCCAAGAATCATACATCTCCAGATCCAATCTTCGTAATGTTGCTTTGGATTTTTTTTGAGTATTGAAGCCAGTCCAACCATTTCCCTCCATTCTGAAGTTTCTGGAGATTTGATTGCTATAAGACTATCTCTTGAACGAGCAACAAAGGTTTCGATGATCTTGAAGGCACTTTTGTTCGGAGTAGGCTTGTCCAGATCGACGATCCTCCAGAGCGAAGGATTGGTGGAGAGGATCTGATTGAAACCTCTGCAAACGACCATCATTCTACCAATGTCTAGAGTGGGTATGTACTTGAAGAGATTTACGACTACCTCTGATGGGATTAGATCCAGCTTGAAGAAGCCTTCTCTGACTCGATGGTGATAAAGGCAAGGTGCTGCACGAAAAGAAGAAGAAAGAGTGGACGACGACGATGATAAGCAGAAGTCGATGCTCGCAATCGAAAGAATGATCTAGAGTTATGAAAACTCACCTTTCATTCTGAGAGGTTGGATCCGGAAAGAGCCAGCCTAGTAAGATTGAAATTGATGTTGTGGACTTGTGGTTGAAGGTCAAGAAGTTTTTCGTTCGACTTTCCGATCTTCACCACCTTCTCCACTCTTCTTTTAGACTTATCCAAGCAATCACTTTCTATCGAATCTGAAGAAAATCTGATATTCTTCATCATCATCGGTAAGAACAATCACTCGCATCGCATTCGACAAGTCATAACAACCTTTCTAACTCTCAGTCTTTTCTCGTTCTCCTCTTTTCTGATCTTTCTCCGAACTCTCTTGCATCTTCCCCACTTCTTCTCTTCAAAGATCTCCAAGATGGATGGACTGCCAAACGACGTTCTAGCTAGAGTCTTCTCTCATCTCCCAACTCTGGATCTAGGTAGAATCATGAGCGTCTCTCGCTCGTGGAACACTCTTCTTTCAACTTCGCCTAAACTATGGATCAACGTGGAAATACTAGGGGGAATCTCTTTCGAAAAGGTTCATCAAGTCATAGAAACATTTTCAGCTCGTTCTCGCTCAACTCTTGCACCCATTTTTTATCCTTATCCACTCCACGATTATGAAATCGCAGAGACGATGAGATTACTGGATTCATCTAGGGCAACAATCAGAAGAGTCATCTTGAATTTCAGTAAAGTCAATTTATCTAGATCTCTCTTCGGTCAGCTCTCTCCAATAGACTTCTTCCTGGCATGCTCCAAGTTGGAAGAGCTCTACTTATCGGATTCTCACAAAGGCGGACGATCGGTCAAGACCTCTCCTGGAATTCTGACTCACTTCTCTTGTTCAAATATTGGAGAGTTATCAAAGGATCAGTACTCAAGGTTTACCCAACTGAAGTTCTGTGAGATAGAAGACATATATGGTTCCACTTCTTTCCTCAAGCTGGTCTCAAAATGCCCTCTGATTGAAGATCTCAGAATGGAAGGAATTCAATTCAATTCAATTCAATTCAATTCAGAATGGAAGGGATCGGTGATTGCAAGACTGCAGAGAAGTTACAAGATTTATTCGCATTAAAATTAACTAAGCTTCGTATTCTTCATGTTAGAGATGCTTTTCATCATGATCGTTGTTGGGATCTTAGCCTCTGTAATCGACTTGAAGAGGTTAGCATCGATGCTGAAATTGACTCCAACGCTTTTATTCCTTCCAAAAGACTATCTAGGTTTCTTCTATGGCTTTCGTGTTTCAGAGAAGGAGAGGAGGAAGATTACAGGTTAGAAAACTTGAAGTCCGTCATTGAGACTCTCGAAGTTCATCGCAAGTCTCTTCAAGTCTTGGAGTTTCGTGTGAGACATAGCTTGGAAGATGAGCTCGATTATTCTTTGGACCAAGTGTTGGAGTACCTTAGAATCAATCTCGTATCGGGAGCCCCATGTCCAAACCTAAGGGAACTTCGTATAGAAAGAGAGATTAGATTTTGTTCTACTTTGATGGCTGAGGTGCTTTTAGGTCGTCGACTTCTCTCTAGGGGATACTTCATTCAAGGTCCCAAAGGTCTCAATTCCGATTCTCATTCATGCTCGGAGTTGGTTCTGTTTCTAGAAGAATCCGATCATGAACCCTTTAGAGTAGCTGAAAGAGAGGTGCTCCTGAAATGCTCAGAGTGGATGAGAGAAGCAGCAGGAGAAGCTACACTTCGTCTTCTGGATTGAGACGAATAGGACGGGGGATCCTAAACTTGCGGTCAACTTCGAGGGAGAATCAAATTTCAATGGACAAGGGTAAAAGGAGAAGTGATGAACCTTTGTGGTAAAATCGGGATCACTCCATTTGTTTCTTTGCTTTGTAGTTCGATGAAATTGAAAGAAGATTACGAGATACACCAGTTTCATAGCCTTTGACTATCGTCTATATTGTTGAGGTTCGAATTTAGGAAGGGGTAAGATCGGTGATGCTGAAGATAAATATCTGCCTGCAGTGGAAAGAACGACTCCTTGAGCTTTTTATGCTGATCCATTCGTCTTCGATGAAGCTAGTTTACGACGCTCCAAAACGGCCTAATGAGAGAGATTAAGAAGAGTTATCACTGATCAGTGAACGAGAACAGATATCTTCACGAGCTTTGAAGAATGCTTCTTACGAATCAGAGAATCGAAACCTGGCAAAAGATTTTGGACTCATCTGTCGAAAGACTCACCTCATTCAAACCATTCAACATTCCAACAGTTTCTTCCCAACCAACACAACCATCAGTAATAGAGACACCATATTTCAATTCCTCAACTTTACCATCCTTAGGTTCTCCCTGTTTCCCCTCATTCAAATGACTTTCAATCATAACTCCAGTGATATTTCTACAACCATTCTTCAATTGTTCCTGAACACTCTCTATGACTTTCTTCTGATTTCTGAAATCCTTTTCAGAATTACCATGAGAAGCGTCCACCATTACACTAGGGAATCTATCCGGAATAGATTTTTCCAAAGATTTTGTAGAATCAGAAACATCTTTTTGAGAATAATTGGTTCCTTTTGAACCACCTCTATGAATGATATGTAAATCTGAGTTTCCGGAAGTTTTCACTATGGCTGCTAATCCTTGAGATGTAACTCCCATGAATGCATGAGGTTTACTTGAAGCTCGAATGGCATCTATTGCTACTCCTATTGATCCATCAGTTCCGTTCTTGAAACCAATTGGCATGGATAGACCGGAAACTGAAGAAAAGGAAGAAAAAGAGAGAAGAATTGGAAAAAGAAGAAAAAATCAGAATGTATGCCTCTTTGAAGGAAGAAAGTTTAGTGTTGTCGAATCCCTCTTAAGTTGCATCGACTGAAAAAGAGAATATATGCTCACCCAATTCTCTATGCAATTGAGATTCAGTAGTTCTGGCCCCGATTGCTCCCCAAGAGTACAAGTCGGAAGTGTATTGAGGAGAAATGGTATCCAAGACTTCACAAGCGACTGGAACTCCTAGGGAAGTCAACTCGACAAGCAAATTACGTGCGATCTAGAGGATTGAGAAAGATAACAGAAAGGAAGAATGAGAATAGGAGATGGAGAGAAGAAAGTTAGTTTCATCAAAAGAGAAGTAGTAAAAACAGACTTCGCCTTTCCATGAAAAGAAAACCTTTTCGCAGAAAAGATGGGAGAAAGAGAACCACAAAAAGGTCGTGATTTGGAAGCGTCGAGAAGGGAAAGAAAGAAGACTGACCTTTAAACCTCTATTGATTTGGAAAGAGCCATTGATGTCTGGGTCATTGATGAGACCTTTCCATCCTACAGTGGTCCTTGGTTCTGTAAGAAAAAGAGGGGAATGAGAATGGAAGTTAGGGAAAGATAAGTCTCTGCTTGCTCGAAGAGGCAATAGAGGCGGAAAGAAGAAACAGACAAGAAAGAAGGTCTTTGCAGGATAGAAGAAATCTCTGAAGAGTGATTGGCTTTCCACCTCTGCTCTGGAATTGAGAGACTAGAAGTTCTACCAGATCTCCTGGTTGCCAAATGGGGTCCTTTGATCTGAATTTAGGATTGGCTTGCCAGAGTTTGCGAAGATAGCTCGTTGAAGAGAGTGGGATTGGAAACCTCTTCTTTCTGCTTGGCTACTCTGCTGCCATTCTCTTTCCCTCCTTGATTTCTCCCCTTCTTTACCAAATCGAACCAGCTTGTCAAAGTAAGATTCCTAATGATTATTCCAAGACTGGGGTACTCACTCTCAAAGTAAGCTCTCATGACGACTACCAAGCCGTCTAATTTGCCAATCTGCTCTACCAATTTCCTTGCATATTCCAAAGCTTGATTTGGATCATGAATGGAGCATGGCCCCACTACTACCAACAATCTATCATCTTTACCATTAATGACAGCTGAAGACTCTGCTCTTGCTCTTGCGATAGTCTGCTGAGATTGAGGAGGAACTGGAATTTCATGAAGCAGAAGGCCAGGCGAGATCAGCGGTTCATATCCAGTGACCCTCAAATCGTTCGCATAGTTGTATTCGGTTGATGTGGATGTAGTAGCTGCCTCTGAGAGTGGAATAGAAGACATCTTTGAGGATGGAGGAGTGGTTAGAGGGTCAAGAAGTTGGAGGAAGAAGAAGAAGAAAGAGTCATCCTCAGCAACTCCAGCTTGTACTACGACTACGACTACTACAACTACAACTACTACTACTACTACTACTACTTCAACTTCAACTTCAATTCCACTCTCAAGTCAAATCAAATCTAAGCTTACAGCAATGGCAGACCGAGTGAGTCTGCTTTTCTCTCTCTAACTCTAACTCTTTTGTCCCATCTCATCTTCTTCTGATCCATTCACCTTCTCTTATCTCTCTCCACCCCTTCTCCAGCCAGCACAACGCGGGGCATCACGGGGTGGCAACAGAGGAAACAGTCGAGGTGGGAACAACAACAGAGGTGGAAATGCGAACAGAGGAGGAGGTGGGAGAGGCGGGGCTTCGGGCGGGAATCCTCAAGATAGACCAAAGAAGGAAGCCATCTTGGATTTGGCAAAATACGTAGATAAGAAAATCAGAGTCAAATTCATGGGAGGGAGAGAAGGTGAGTCAATGAATTGATGAAAATTCAAAGGCTTAAGGCTTAGTAGGACAGAAGGTAGTTAGAGAGAGAGGTTTGAGAATGGATATGGAAAGAGCACAGGTTCATTGGAAGGAGCTCTCGAATCCATCAACTGGCTCGAACTTCTTGTGAATGGAATTAACAAGCTTCAATCCCACGAGAAATGAGTAGAATATTGATGGGATTCCCATCTTTTCAAAATCGACTAGGAATAGAAGGGAATGGTAGAATGGATTGAAGATCTTCTATGCATCTGAGTCTCTTTAAATCATTATGGGAGAGCCAGATTCAAATCAAAAGGAAATCTTTTCTTTCATGTGGAAGAGATTATTTTGAAGGAGATTTCGAATCGAGAAGAAATCTAGGAATTCGATTTCTAGAATTCGAATTTCCATAGACGAGGGTCGAAAACAGTTTTAGATTCTGGCAAGAATATCATTATCCTTCTCTTTTGAAACAATAAAGCTTTTTGGAAGACAAGAGTCCATTTTCAAGATGATGTTCAAGAGTTGATTTACCCATTCTAGAGTTCAAACTTCGAAAAAGTGCTTACGCTGTTCGTCCTCTCTTTTATCTTTCATTCTCATTGGCTTTCGAATCCCTTTAATTTTCCTTTCCTACCATGGATCGAATCTTCATCTCTCCCATTTCACAGTTCTCGGAGTTCTGAAAGGTTACGATCAGATAATGAACCTAGTCATGGATGAAGTCGAGGAGACGATTAGAGGTTAGTTTTCCTTCTCGCTTTCTTTTCTTGATCTTCGTCACGATCCATCTTGTAACAGACGGAAAGACTCTATCGTTTATGTTCAATTGCTTTCTCTTCCAACAGATCCGACAACAGGAGAACCGACGGACAAGACCAGAGCTTTGGGTTTGACAGTCTTGAGAGGCACTTCCATCACTGTCATCAACCCTGCAGACGGCTTTGAACAGATCGAAAAGTGAGTAGAGGAATCATGTGTGAAATAGTTTCTGTCATTCCTTCTGGAGACGTGGAGAGATAGGGAGGGCCAAAAGAGATCGAGGTTTTTTTGGAAAGCTGACACTTAACGATTCCATACCTCTCTTCCCTACTCTTCCCCCTTGAACTCAATTCTTCCTTTCTTCTACAGTCCTTTTGCAGCTCCAGAATAGGAGTCAACGTTGGAATGTAAATTTCTCTTTAATTTTTGATATTACTTTTTTTTCGCAACCCTTCTTGCTTCGCGTATTGAGATCGTGCTACCGCCTGTTCATTCGATTTTCCCCTTCTAATGCTGGGGTTTGTATGCTGGGGATTTTACAAATACATCTCCAAGAAAAGGGAGTTTTGACAAGAAGATCCAAATGCAAACGCTCTTCCAAGAGGGAGAAGGCAGCGCGTATCGATAGTCCGAACATCTTTCGGATCCCCTTCCCACTCCATTTTTCCCTTAAGAAGAGGTTTTCGAAACCACCTTCTTTCCTTCCCGACATTCCACCATCTACATTCCCTCAAGATGACCCTCGACTACACCAAAGACTCTCTTCTCAAAGACTTGTCCAAATATTCCGGAGTCCATCTCGATTCTTCGCTCATCAACGCTGCAGTTGCACACAACGAAGCTCTCCAACTTTCACTTCCTTCCACCAATGGCAACGCTGAGAAAGCGCCTGCATTAGCATTTGGACACATGACAAGTAACCAGTTCATCGCCTTATCGCATCTAAATCGCACAGACGAGGTCGGAAAGCAAGAGTCGGAAGAAATTCTGAACTGGTCTTTGGAATGGATTCAAAACCTCTTCAAAAACTTCGATTCTCTCAAAGACGAAGAGAAGAGCATCTTGAATGATAGCTCACTTCTCGGAGGATTGAAGAAAGGCAACAAAGAAGGGTTGGAACAGTTGATCGTCGATGTTGCGGTGAGTCCTGGAGTGAGACTCTTGAAGACGCTTCTTTCTCTCTCATGTAAAGCTGATCCAAGAATTGTCCCTTTTCTCGATTTCTTCTCTTGAATCTAGTCAATCCGCATCGGTTTATTAATGATTCCCTACCTCCTTCCAACCGGTTACTTCATGTGTCAATCTCTACCTTCTCTAGCCTATTCGTCTTCAGACACTCTAGCTCATGCCAAAAGATTACATTTACTATCTGCTTTGATTTCTAAAGATCTTAAATTGGAGTACAAATTGGAAGACAGATTATGCATCAAAGTGCCAAGTTCTTATGAAGGCTTGAAAGCTTGTTCGGAAATGAAGAAATTGGGAATCAAGGCTTTGGCGACTACTGTTTTCTGTCCTGAGCAAGGTTTGACCGCTATGGAAGCTTCCGAAGTCAAGTTGATCAGTCCTTATGTTAGAACTCTGAGCAGCCATTTCTAGTGAGTGAAAATGAAGGAGAGAGACTCTCTCATAGTCTCGCTCTCGTCACATAATCTTCCTATTAGTCGAAAAAGTCATGGTTTTTGGAAGAACATCTTCCTCGGTCAAAAGTCCTGAATACATCTTTTCTGATTCTTTGCGTTCTTCCATCTCTTCTCTCCAGCGATGCAAACAAGACGCCACGAGAATCTCGCCTGTACGATGAAGCCACTCCCGGGCTCGAAGTCGTCAGATCATTACAAATCCAATTCAATCGTAGAAAAGCTTCCAAGTTGGACAACGGATCCCAGATGTTGGCGGCGTCATTCCTATCTCCTCAAGAAGTCCTGTCTTTAACTGGTATCGAAGACTTCACTCTTTCGATCCCAATCTTAGAAGCTTTGAACTCCACTCCAACTTCAACAGAATCCAAAGCGCTAGTTTCAGAAGTTTTAAAGAAGTGGGATATCAACCAAGATTTGACTGGAGATTCTAGACAGAGAGGTCCATTGACCGCCGAAGAAATCCAAGTCAACAAAGCTAAAGCTGGAAAAGGGGGTTGGTTGGATCAAGAAAGTGAAGCTGGAAAATCATTGTTGAAGGCTTTGAAAAGTGAAAGAGTGGATTGGTTAATGAAGGACGCTTTGAAAATCTTTGGAAAAGCAGAGGTTGATTTGAGAGATTTGTGTGGGAAGAAATTGGTGGAAAAGAACTTAGACCTCGATCTTTGAGAAGGAGTGACTTGAGCAAAGAAATGGCAGTATAGAGAATTTCAAAGAATCGAAAGAAGTGCTTTGTCTTTAGATAATAGATCAATAGGATCATGTGAAAAGACACTCGTCTGTCACGCTCGAAAGTCCAGAGAATATAGCAAAGCTTGATGTTGACAAGGCATTCTCGAAAGACGATGATGATGAGTTTCGATTGCTATGTTGCTTGCTATGATAAATGCTAGTTTACATGTCTGAAATGATACCCAATCGACTATACCCAGTCAACTAAAGCAAAGAACTTCAAGTCGCCAACTCTTTCTGCCTCTCCCTTTCTTTCTTCTTCATCTTTCTCTCCATGGCCAAGAAAGCCTTCATAGTCGGATCCAGTCCCTTTTCCAGCTCCATGATCTCTTTTTCTGCTATCTCCCTTTGTTTCTTAGCTTCGTCTACACCGTCGTCTGCTTCTGAATCGGACGAAGATGACGATGAAGGCATCTCGCCCAAAAGAGAGACATCCCAATCAGCAGGATCGATTGGAGGGACCAAAGCCATCAATTTGTCTCTTGATTCCTTAAGGGATTGTTTATGAGACATTAAGTCTTCAGCATAAATGTCATAAACGCAATGAGCGCAACCTGACATGCAACAATCTTCAGGTCCCGGTGGATCTGGTCTTTTCTCGACAAAGATTCCTCTAATCCATTTGCCTTCTTCCTGTTTAGTTTCCGATATTGCAATAGTAGGTTGGTTTGCTCTACTTTCTTCTTCGACTGGAAGTTGCTCTGCTCTTCTGGCTTCTATCGGATTTGGATTCGATTCATTCGGATTGGAAGGAGTTGAAGAGATAGAAGGTGACACTGCTTTCGTCGAAATTGTATCGTAAGATGAAGAAGTTGAAGCTTGAGGTGGAGATGAGAGAACTTGAGCTAAAGAGGTTGGTGAAAGCGATAGCTCAGAATGTCTATATCGTGAGAGAAGATCAGTACTCGCTGGGAACGAGACGCAGTCGAGAAGAGAGAGAAGATTGAATTATTTTTCAGCTTTGATATTGAGACTGGTTCTTAGAATTACATATTTGGTTGCTCACGTCTATAGATCGATTTCTCCTTTGCTTGACCATAGGTGGCCAGCTCGTCTCTGTCTCCGCCTTGTTCTCTTCGTAGCTTTTCGACCTCTCTCAAAATCTTCGAAGAGGTATGAAATTCTCTCCTATCGCTTCCGAACTTGATCTGTTGTCCGCTTCTCTTGATCTGATCTGTTTCAGTCTCTTCTCCAAATTTGTAATCTCCAGCGACTATCTGTAGCATTTCTTTACACTTGACTTCCGCTTCCAATCTAGCGCATAGTAAGAAAGCTCCGCTTAACTTCCTGTTCAAAGAATAGGTTTCAGAAGGTGGAGGAGTCAGACGCTCCTTTAACATGAGAGGGATTTGAGCTTTGACTCTTGCTGTGATGGTTTGATTCTTGAATGGATAAGGTGAAGGAGCATCTGATCTGAAGGGTTCTCCAAGAGCGATCATGCTATCTAGATGAGCGTTCAGCATTGCCTGATTGAAGCGAAGTACGGGCAAAGGAATGAGAATGAGTGTGATCAGCTTGCTTAATTCTTTTATTCACGCATTTCGTTACGAATTGAATCAAGGCAACTCACCTCGGATTCGTTACCTGTCAGATATCCGACTTTCCTACTCCAATCTCTACAATCTTCTCTTCTTCCTTCAACAGCAGCTCTCAGCAATCGCAGCCAATCATCGATGAACGACTTGGAGTATTCTCTAGTAGCTCCAAAGTCTATCAATTCAATCTTTCCAGTTCGTTCGTTGTAGAGAAAGTTGGTCCAATTTGGATCGGTCTGCATCAATCTGAATGTGAAAAGCTCACGAAGAGAAAGAAGAAGAATCGAGCGAGCGATCTAGAGAAGAGGAGAATTCAAGAGAAGATGTTGTAAGTCAGTATGGCTTCGAGGTACATCGAAACAAAGATTCACAGAAGGAACTCACTTGGTTTCTCTTCTCTTGACTGAACTTCTTAGCTTGAGTCAGAGGTCTACCTCTCATCATCTCGGTAGTCAAAACTCTCTTTCCACATAATTCCTTGACGACAGTAGGGACTGAAAACTCTTGCGAACGCTTCAAGAACTCAGCGAACTTCATTCCCATCTCAGCTTCTCTTTCATAATCACATTCGTCATCTAATTCTCTACTCATTACTTTGATAGTGTTTTCCAAAAAGAGACCTTTAGGCAAAAGAGCACTTGCAGACAACAACCAACGAAGATTACTCAAATCCGAAACGATTGATTCTCTAACACCAGGGAATTGAATCTTGACTGCAACTCTCTTTCCAGCCATTTGACCAAATTTAGATTCATCTTTTGAAAGAGTTGCGGAATGAACTTGACCAATAGAAGCAGAAGCAAAGGGAACATTTTCAAAACTTTGGAAATTCTCTCTCCAATCTGGACCTAAATCTTCCTTCATGACTTTTTCCATTTGCCAAATTGGCATATAATTGGCTGAATTCTGTACCCTCAACATGATTTGTTCGATTTGTTCAGGTAATAGATTTGAATCTTGAATAGACATGAATTGACCAAGTTTCAAAGCTGCACCTCTCATTGTAGATAATTTGTCGACTAATCTTTTGACGTTTGCTTCAGACATGAAGACTCCTTGTTTCCCACCATTTGGATCTCCACCTCTAACGAATTCACCAGCTGCTCCCCATGCTAGACCTGCTCCTAGAGATCCGTAATGGAACAATCGTCCCAAACGTGAAGATGGAACTTTGGCTGATCGAAGTGGAGTTGATCGTACTTCAGTCGCTGCATCATATTCTTCTTCTTCTTTGATTTCATTAGCCGAAGATGTTGCTGCTTTCTCAGACTCCAGCTCTCTTCGCTTCTCGATCTCGATGGCTTCTTGGATTTTGATCTGAGATTCGTCAGGCTGAGAGTCGTTGGATGAAGTTGAAGAGGTGGAAGTCTCTTCAGAAGGAGATGGAGAAACGTTCCGCGTCTCTACTTGACTTGAGGAAGAAGGAGAAGCACTGAGAATTGATTGTGAAGCTTGGTCTGAAGTTGAGGAAGAAGTTGTCGAAGGAACTTGAGGATCTGGGTCTTGAGTTAATTTCTGCTCGGCAGCTACTTGAGGTTCTACCTTCGATATCTCATCTTCATTAGAAGGCTTTTCCGAAGAATCCTCTTCTTTTACTGGAGCCTTCTCGTCCAGTTCTGCAAAGTAAGCACCCAGGCTTTGATCCAACTCTTTGAGAGAAGCTTGAATCTCCTCAGCAGATCGTGATGGAGCTCGGTTGGAAGGTGATTCGCCTTGATTGGATTGCGTTCTACCTGATGATATCACCTTCATCTCTGTTGGAGTTCCATCTGGAGCTAACGGTGGTAGCGAAAAGTCTGGTTCATTTGAAGAATTCGTCGGTGGTGGCGAAGGAGTTGTGATTGGAGTAGGTTCAGAAGAAATGGAAGAAGTTGGAGAAGTGGAAGATTGAGAGACCTTTTGCGTCGGCCAAGGCTTTGAAGGTTGAGTTGTAGATGTTGAGGACGAGTTTGAAAAGGCTAGATCAGGCTATAGAAGGTGCGGAAAGGTGAGAGAGGGAAGAGAGAGTGAGAATCAGATAAGCCTTCGAAGAAGTAGAAGCAAAGGAAGAGCTATGTCTCCATCGCGAAGGAAGGTCTCTGAAGTAGACAGACTTTCAAAATCTATATTGCTTATCATCTCTTTGCTTGGCCTGATGGATCACAATCTCTACTGCTTTGATGATCTCTATCTTGTCATCTTGTCATCATTTGCTCTCACCTGTGCTTCTGTCCGCTGTTCCAACTCGTCATTCTTCAAAGACTCATTTGAGATTGTCCCTTTCCGTATGAAATGATCTGACTGAGTTCTGTGAGGGTCTGATGTCTGATTTGAAGGCCATGGAGGATGCTTTTGAGGATTTCTATTTGAGGTAGAAGAAGAGCTGGAGCTACTGACGGAGCTCTCTGCCTGAATGACGACTGCTCTTGCAGCAATCTTTGCAGCTGATGAAGCAATCACAGCTGCATCAGACAAAACTCTGAGCATGTCCTTGAGTAGAAGACAGAGAGAAGGACTGGTGGAGTATAAGTTAGATTGTAGGGCGACACTTCTTCTTTCTCGACCATTGCCATCAAATCCATCCAACTTCTACTTTCTTCCAATTCTCACTATCACTCTTCCACTTTCAATCCCAATAACCGAAGCCAACAACCAACTTGAAAACAAACCGCCATGTCTACAAGTTTTGCTCTTCCAGGTCAATCCAACACTTTGCAATCCAATGTGAATAGAGCAAACAACAATGGCGGGGGTGGCTCAAGTTCAAACGTAGCTTCAGGTTCAAAGGATGTAGGTGGCAGTAGCACCAGTGGGAATGAAGTTGGTAAAGTCAACGATCAAGCTAGTTTGGCAGCTGGCTTGACTACCGTAAATGGTATCGTTCCTACTTTACAGTGAGTAGTGGATGGATCCTTTCTTTCTTGACTGTGTCGTCCGTTGACAAGGGTTTGCTCTCTAGTTGTAAGCTGTGGAAATGTTGTATTTCAATAGATATCATCTCAATTCCAATCGTCATTCAATAATATTCAAGTCATTGCCAATCTTCATGAGAGGATTGGAGGATCTCCCCCCTTCCTCTCTCGACTGAGCAAACTGTTCACTGACTTTCTTCCCTTCCCTTCCACTCTCTCAGAAACATCGTTGCAACTGTCAATTTGGAAGTTCGTCTCGATTTGAAAACCATTGCTTTGCATGCTCGTAATGCAGAGTACAATCCAAAGGTGCATATGCTCTAGCGTGGCGTGATTGAAAGAGGAAAGGCAACTTTCACTAAACATGATAGTTCCTGTTCTTCTCTCCTCTCTTTTTTTCTTCTTTCCATTTTGACAGCGTTTCGCAGCTGTCATTATGCGTATTCGTGAACCAAAGACGACGGCTTTGATCTTTGCTTCTGGTAAAATGGTAGTCACTGGAGCTAGAAGTGAAGATGACTCTCGTTTGGCTTCTCGTAAATACGCTCGTATCATTCAAAAGTTGGGTTTCGAAGCTCGTTTCAGTGAATTCAAAATCCAAAACATCGTCGGCTCGTGAGTAATACCATTGCCTTCTACAAATCGTTTTCTCCATCGTAAATCTTTACTGATCGATCGCGTCATTCGTCTCTTTCTCTCTCTCTTGATCAGATGTGACGTCAAGTTCCCCATTCGTTTGGAGGGACTTGCTGCTAACCAACATTCTCAGTTCTCGTCTTATGAACCAGAGGTGAGCGTCGCGCGCGCTGTTTCGAGCAACTCTTTGGGAAGCTTTGACGTCCGTTCCTCCTTTACGTCGAGACTGATATTGACGTCTGATTTTGAACCTTTGCTCCTTTCTCTACCCCATTCATCAGCTGTTCCCTGGTCTTATCTATCGTATGGTAAAGCCAAAAGTAGTACTCTTGATCTTCGTCTCAGGGAAGATTGTCTTGACTGGTGCGAAGGTAAGTGTTTTTGAGAACACTCCTCTCTTCGAGACGAGTTCCACTCTTTCTCTTCATTGAATATATGCCTGATTATCTTCTCTTTCGATTTCGTTTCTTTCATAAACAGGTCCGTGAAGAGATCTATCAAGCCTTCAACCTCATCTTCCCTGTACTTTCAGAGTACAAGAAGAACTGATCGTCTATTCGATTTCGGTCGATTCAAAGTTGTAGGTGATCAACTTCTGAGAAAGTTATCACCAGATCGAACCTCAAAGACTCATCAGCTCTTCAAATAAACCAACTAATCAAGCACAATTACCCAAACAGTCTATCCCTCTTCTCTCATCAAAAAAAAAAAATCATTCAAAACATCGGACGCTCCTCAGCTCCATACTTTTCTCTCTTCTACGATTCGTTAGAAACCTCAACCTCCTTCTCTTCTATCATCAATTCAGAACATACAAGAGTCTCAGGTGAAGGAAAAAGAGGGAGTTGGTCACAGGATCCAATTCCTTCTCTTATTCTTCATAATTCCTACTCTTTCTCTCTTCTTCACAAGTCTGATGCTTTTTAAGTGTTCAGACTTGTATGTCTAGGTCATACCCTCTCTATGGTTCTATGCAAATATAACGTCCCTCGAAAACCTTTCTCTTTCTTTTGTTCTTTCTTTTCCCCAATCATTACTTACTAAACATTCAAACATCCCTTGTACTTTTACATAAAACTGGCATTAAAAATTGATCTCATCTCTCATCAAATCTCGTCCGTCGACTTTGTGTGAAGATCGAGCGATGCCATCGAGCTAATGTTGTTGCTGGCGTGCATCGTCTCTCACATCTTTTAAAAGCGTAGTAGATGGATCAAGAGCAAACAGAGGATCGAATAATGCAATAAATATTGGTATAAAAAAGAGATTGAACATACAAGACATGATGTTCTATTTCCTAGAATCCAACCGCCTCCCGCACCTCTGGATCATTCCAGATTTCCATCTCTGGTCTGAAATCATCTTTGATCATACTTGGCTTGTGTGACTTGAATTCGAAAGATTGAGGGGAGTCTTTAGTATACGGTTCCCAGTCGACGACTTTTGTTCGAAGATGAGAGTAGAGGGAAAAGGCGAAGTAAAGATCGTCAGTCGTGTGCTCGTAGAGAAGGTCGAGAAGCGACAAGATTTTGTTCAGCTAAGATTTTTTTTTCCACTGTAACGACTCACCAGAATCTTTCCCTCCAACTTTCCCCTCGCTAACGAATTGAATCCAGCTTCCCATCATTTGATCCTTGACTTTGTCCCATTTGTTTCCCTTGATGAAATAATCTTGAGGTGGTCTAGAGAAGACGAAATCACTCCCTGCTTCCCCAAAGACGTAGTCCAGATCAGCACCGTGAGCGACCCCATAATAAGGTGGAGAGCCAGGTTTAGATTCGGAGAGTTGGTAGCTCCAAGCATGGTTCTTCTTGCTTCCCTTCTGTTGATGCTCAGCATGAGCTAAGAGAGAAGCCCTTCGAGGGTGTTGAAAGAATAAATCCCCAAGTGCAGAAGAGGCCCTCTTGAATTGAGAAGTCTCTCCGAAGAACCTGAAGGTTGTGTTGTCCCCCGAGAGAGATGGATTATAGGGGGATCCTATAGTTGGATCGTCTGGATATGAAGTCAAGACTTTAGAGTAGATGGAAGCCTTCTCTGATTCCGTGAGAGAATCAGAAGAAATCAATGTCGAGCTTAAAAGTTGAGATAGCTCTGAGACTGTATGGAGGTCGTGAGGTACAAAGCGAGTTCCTTCGTCGAGCTGGGAGAGAGTCAAGGGAGTCGAGTGAGCAAAACGCGGATCTTCCGTCGCTTTTTTTTCGACTTTGACTGTCTAAAGATTGCCAAAGGCAGAACTAAGTACTCACGTTATTTCCACTGATGAAAGGAACTACGCAGCAGAAGGAAAGAGACGGAAGAGTAGATGATGGACTTCAGTTTGCAGCGCTTCCATTTTGAGCTCTTCTTTCAAAAAGTCAGTAAAGACACTCACTGTCTTTGTACTTTCCATCTTGCCACCTTTGCAAAGGATTCTCTCCGATGAACTCTCCATCAATCACAGGCCAGAAAGGAAAGAAAGCAGGAGTTCTGAAAGCTCGAAGAGAAGTGATCCCTATAATATAAGAGATGGCTCTCACATTTGCTTGCTTGAGGACGAGCTCCGGAAGATTTCGCAAGCAATCTAATTGTTCAGTTGCATTCGCTTTCGGAGAACACAGAGTTCCTCGAATGAACGTATCGTAATAATGGGCGTGTCTGTTTGCTGAAGGATGGACAATGGCCGAACTGTGGATGAAAGAGTAGAGAACAGACTTGTCAGGGATTCTTGAAAGAAGCAATCATGGAAATGAATATACTCACGAAGTTCCTCCAGATTGCATGATTGCACCTCTATAGAGATCTTCTTTGCCATTGGGAGCATCTTTCAGTTTCCCACCTCCATCAGCTAGCATCTGATAAGCGATACTGATCCCACCTGCGCTCTCTCCTACTATCGTCACTTTTTCAGAATCTCCACCGAAGAATCCGATGTTCCTTTGGATCCAGCGAAGAGCGACTCTTTGATCGTGCAAGGCGACGTTTAAGTCGGCTCTTCCATGTTTCGCTTCTTCTTCAATGACTGGTCCACTTAGGAATCCCATCGCTCCTAGTCTGTAGTTGAGAGACACGAAGATCATTGGCTTTCCAGCTTTCACCGAAGCCTTGATCAGTTCAGTAGGGTCCGTCGTGAAGTCTAGATTGACAAAGAAGGGAAGAAAAAGGGACATCAGAAAGAACAGATGCGATATCTCGTCACACTTGATTCTACTCACCTGCACCCATCACGTAGGCTCCACCAAAGATGAAGACCATCACAGGAAGAGGACCTTTGACTCCTTTTGGCCTCCAAACATTGACGTTTAAGCAATCTTCCGAGACAATCTTCTGAGGCAAACCTCTCTCTGGCATCGGGGGCCTATAGCTAAAGAAAGAAGGAGGTACGAATTGTAGACATGAAGGACCCCAATACTGAGCATCAAAGACACCATCCGATCCAGTTCGATTCTGAGTGATGGAGAGAGCTCTTTCTGAAAGAGGCAGATGAGATTCTGCGTCGTCCTTTTCCCAGACTCCTAGAGGTCTTCTCCACCTTCTCTTGCCGATAGGAGCATGAGCATACCTGATACCTTGAAAAGATTCTATAGATAGCTCTTTGGAGATCTCTGTTGTCAGACCTCTTACTGAACCTTGAGGCAGATGAACGATGGGATCGAGTTCGGGAGTGGTGAGAAAGATGGTCAAATAACTTGCACTCGCTAGAATGATGGGGAACAGAAGATGAAGAATGAAGACTGATATCCTCATCTTCTTTGTCTTGCTGACTTGCTGAAGAAGGAAGGTTAGAATTTGCTCCTGATGTGATGGAAAGAAGAACGAAGCTCTCGAAGATAACGAGAATTTTCAAAGTCGGTTTTCGCTTCTTCACTTCTTCTTTTCAACACATTGCATCAAATTTAACTCTTGTTGAAACAATGTCAAAGCTAGAAAACTATCGGATCCCATTACCTGCACACACAAAGCTGGCATATCGACCTTCTTCCGAATCGATTTCTGCAACTTCTTCCAAGCAAAATGGATCAAAAGAAGCCGCGTCATCAGTTCCTTTTGAAGGTCATGATGATCCTGACGGCGGTTTCTTCTACATCAGAGACTTCATCACAGAAGAGGAAGAACAGTTCTTACTAGAAAAGGTGAGACGAGATAGCGATACAGTTTTTGTGATCAATGGTGAAGAGAATTTGAGAGTCTCAGCAAGCAGCCTTCTTCTCTGAATCTTTCTCCTCTTCTTCAGATTCGAGGAGCTCCACAACCTAAATGGAGGAATCTTCAGAACAGAAGACTTCAGCATTGGGGAGGTCAAATGTCAGCCAAAGGAATCCTAATCCCTCAACCACTTCCAGATTTCATGACTGAATTTCCACCTCTCCAAGAGCGGATATCCTCCACTGGAGCTTTCCAAGGAAGCAAGCATTCTGAATTCAATCATTGTCTAGTGAATGAGTATCTTCCAGGGCAAGGGATATCGCCTCATGAAGATGGGAAAGCTTACTACCCAGCAGTCGCAACTCTATCTTTGGGAAGTCATGGAGTTTTGGACGTCTATAGATACGCTTCCGAGTACAAAAATGAAGATCAAGAGAAAGATAACAAGGTGGAGGAGAAAGATGGAGAGGAAAGACCTGCAAGACCGAGAGAAAGAGATCCAGTTTTTTCTTTTTGGCAAGAGAGAAGAAGTTTGTTGATCACTCGAGGATGGGCGTATAAGTGAGTACATCCCATCGCTGAGATCGGTCCGAACTTTGACATCTCCTCAGACTCTCGATGCTTCCCAAATCACGGAAAAGTCCGAGAAGAAGAGGCATTGAATGTTGACTTCACCTCCAATCCTTCTCTTTTCTGTTTCTTCGTCGCCCATTCAATTCCAATTTCTCGCCAGGAACTATCTCCACGGAATCTCAGAAAGAGCGAGTGATAGCGCATCTTCACTCCAAAGGGTCCCGAATGGACTCATGGTCAAAGATCCAGAAGCGATCTCTCATCTCAGAAGAGGTTTGGATTCGAACCTTCCAAGTACGAATAGTGACAATTCACAACATACAATCAAGACCAAATCAGGTCAAGAAGTAATGGAGATAGTCGAACCATCTTTGGAAAGAGGGACTAGAATCAGTATGACATTTAGGGATGTTGAAAGAGTCTCTAAAGGATTAGGTGGGGTCATGAAAGGTTTGATGGGAGGCCAAGAGCTCACTTCGTAGAGTTGTCCTTCGATCAAAGGTGGCTGTAGTTCAATAGAAATTTTCACCTGTTTTAGCTGTTGAACGTTTGATAACGATCAATAGCGTCTTTCGAAGTGGAATCTTTGATGATCGATGTCGATAGAGCTGTTATCCACGAGAGAAAGAGAGGAAAAGTCCGATGCACTTATGCTGGAGATTCTTCTTGAAGTTTGCAGTTGCTGTATCTGCACTCGATCGTTAAACAATGTAGCTTAGTTTGGTTGTTGAAAGGTGATGATATTCACGAGCATGAATATAGAGTTGAGATTGAAAGCAACTTGGACTTCTCCATCTTGATCCACTACTCTCACCTCCATTTCACTCACTACTGTCTGCGTTCAATGCTTTGACGAACTGGAAAGCTTCTCATCACCAAATCAAGCCCCAAACCAACGTATCTTCTCAAGCAGCAATCAAGCATCAATCATCGATCAGCTCTACCATTCACTCCCTCGATCCCCGGTATCCTATCTCTTCTAATCTCTCGTCATCATGGCCTCAATCGATTCTTTCAGTCTTTCGGATAGAATTCTATCCTGTCTCCCTTCGATTGCCGAATGTCTACCGATAAATCGAAGCAACTCTTCCAGCAATCCTAATCAACCAACACCCGAACTTCAAGGCCTTCTATCAAACTCAAACGACGATTACGATGATTCAGATGCAATCTCTCTTCTCTCAAACATTGCAGACTCAGACTCAAGCAGAAGGAATAGAAGAAGAAGGAATAGGTTGAGGAGACAAGGTGGAATCACCACTCAACTTTTGGCCTGTGGTTTATTTGGTAGAAGCAAAGGTCAGATTCAACAAAGACCTATCACTGTCGGGAATCGTAGAAGAAGTACAAATGGGAATGCAAGTGATGATGGAGATGAATCCGATAGAGGTGTGAATACTAGTCTGAGAGATGTAGACAGTGGAGATGAAGATGCTGGAATGTTGAAAGATGATGCTATCGCAAAGTTAGCAAAGGGTAAAGCTGATCAACGAGAAGGCGATGATCGATCTGAATCTGGCTCAAGTTCTTCAAAGACGAAATCGAAATCAAAGAGGAAACAGAAGGAAGAGGAAGAGGAGAGAAAGAAGGCTCAAGAGGAAGCAGATAGGGCTGCATTGGAAGAAGATGAGAGATTAGCTTTGGAAGAATCAAGGTTGGCTCAAGAAGAAGAGGCTGCAGTAGCAAAAGCTAGAAGGAAAGCCGAAAGAAGAGCTGCAAAAGCTGGACTTTTGAAACTTCAAAATGAAGCGGAGGAGAGAAGATCAAGAGGAGGAGAATGGAGAACCGAAGCAGGAGCTGAAGCAGCAGCAGGTGGATTCAATTTCGCAGAGGAAGGTGGAAACGATCAAGAAGACTACTATTACAACAACAATGATGGTCAAAGATACGAGGAATATGGTGATTACAATGAAGAAGGAAGAGAAGATTTCAATGGATATCAAGAAGGAATGGAAGGCGGTTATCAATTTGAACAAAACCAACCAACTTACGATCAACAAGGCCAAGTCATTCATCATCATCATCATTACTATAATCCAAACCCAGAAGAACCTGTCAATCCTCAAGCATCGAATCTGTTGTCTCCAACCGATTTCTCTTCTCTGCCTGCATTACCTTCACCAACTTCAGTAGAAGATCAAGTATTGGAAGAGACTCCAATAGAAGACGATGAAGATGAAGCTGATATCGCGGGATTGAGTTTCGGAAAAAAGAAGAGAAGGAATAAGAGAACTGAAAGTCAAAGTGGTGGAAGTGGAAATGGTTCAAGAGGTGGATCATCATCTGCTGGAAACAATCAAAGATTAATGATGGGTTCAAATTCTTCAGATCGTCAACGTGGTGAATCTTTCAATAGTGGTAGTCATAATGGTAGTGGGAATGGATCTGGAAATGGTAGATTAGCAAGAGGCATACCTTCTTGTTCAAATTCAAATGAAAGAGAGATCTCTCCAACTAATATTCAACATCAACATCTTGAAAGACCACCTTCTTCTTCTAGTTCGAATTCTTCTTCTGGTAGAGCTAATTATAGAGATAAACCTAGAAGACATGAGAGAACTAATTCTAGAAGTACGAATAATAGCTCTAGAGATGGTTTGAATTATAGAATTCACATTCCTAATCTGAATTTGAATAATCAATCTCCTTCAATTGGGTCATCTCCTAATGCTTTATCTCCAAATTCATTCCAACCTTCCAATTCTCCAAATCTCAATGATTCACCTTCTACTATCAATACTTCTCCAATTCAAATGCATTCTTCTCCAAATCTACAAGCGGAGGAATCACCTGAATTCAATTATAACAAACTTTCGAATGCTTATAAATCAAAAAGTAGGAAAGGAAGTAAGGGAGGTGAAACTTCTTCAAATGGTTCTTCGAGTGCTGCTGCAAGTAGGAGAGCTAGAGGAATTCCAGCTATTCATGAAGAATCAACGACTTCTCCTCAGAAATTAAATGGTTCTAATGATACTGGATCAGTTGGTGGTGGTTTGAACTCTTCTAGAAACCCAAATGGCGCGAACGCTTGGAGTAGGTTCAATCAAGAATCAACCGGAAGGAAATTGGAAGAAGAGGAAGTTGATGGACTTTGAAATGGAAACTTCTCATGAGTCCTTCTCAAACCCTTTCTCAAGTTTACTTCACACACCTCAAGCTCGTCACTGTTTCAAATCATGCTCGTTCTGTTTTCAGTCTTCATCTCTCGTCATCTCTTCACGCTTCGATCTTTTTCAATCTCGTTATCCTCTCATATCTTCAGATTTTCTGTCCTGCTTGTACTATCTATCACTTTTTACGAAAATTGCACACTGTATCGTTGTCTCGCCTTCTTGAAAGATTCTGGAAAATGTGACGAAGTTCGAAACGTGACGATTGAAATTAGAGAGGTCATTGAGTTTAAGGTACTGTTACAAAAGAAGTCTAAGAGTGATATGTTTTGATTAAGGTCTAGGTTGTGATCTGAAAAGACGCGAATTAGCATACTTTCTGGGTGGATCGGAAGGAATTTGTTGTTGATTCTCTTTCCTTGCTTTCTCTTGCTCCACCTTGAGCTTCTCTTTTCTCTTCTGTTCTTCTTCTTCTTTTTCCTTCCTTTCTCTTTCTACCTTCTCAATTGCTCTTGCAGTTCTCTCCTCTACGGCGTCCCAACCTAGAATGCTTTCCAATCCTTTCAAAATAGCTTCCAAATAGACGTTCGCCTTGATTTCATCTTGAGAAGAGACGCCTGCCTTCCTTTGGTAGAAACGACTTTGAAACACTCTTAGTCGCTGCTACCTCCTGTTTTGGGGCTGAAATCTTTCTCCAGCTAGAATAAGAAGAAGATGGTAGTGGTTTTCTCAAGATTGCTTCTTCAGCTTCGACTCTTGAGAGCTCCAACATGAACAATCTACCATCTATGAGCTTGGTTGCTTCGATGAATTCGTCTTGAAGTGATAAAGCTTGAGCTAGGAAAGTGTTCGTCTCTAGAATTAGTTGGATTGAGGAATTCAAATGGATGGTCCGAGTAGAGCTCAAACTTAAGACCTCATCTGGAAGTTTAGTTCTCTTGAGACATTCTCTGATGTTGAAGCTTGGATCTCTATCCATTAAATTGTTCAGATTGAGACAGCAGAGACCGACTCTAACTTAAGTTTCGATTTCTTTTCGTTTCCAATTCTTCTGTTTGCTTGACCTTCCATGTCTAACTCCGCCTTCGATAACCATAAATCTTATTGAAGCGATAAAGAGCCAGAGCTTCTTTGGCACACTTTCTTTGATTGTTCTGGAGCTTGAATGATTGGCCATCAGAAAGAGATCCAATCGAGTCAGAAGAGGTTGAGATGGAATCGGAGAAGGCAATTGTTGAGTTGAAGAGTCTTTGCCATAGAATTGAGCCAACATTTTCTTGATGGAGCCTAGAAGACTCAGAAAGTTCTGCTTGAAGATCTCTCCATCCAAAGAATCAAATGAAGCTGCTTCCATGATTTCAGTTTCCATTAACTCAATCAATGATTGAACTGGAACGGAGGATAGATTAAGATTTGACCCAACCCTGAAATACTCATCGATTGAAATTGAGAACCTTGATTCACCTTCGGCTTCGGCTTGAGTTCCAGCATGATCTGAATCATCAGATCCCATTCCGATGACATCGAAAACGATTGCGTAAATCCACCTTCTCAATCTTCGACAAGCTCCAGCTTGTGTTGATTCTTCTTCCCTATCTTCTAGGTACTGTTTCGAAATCCACTGTCTTGAAGTCATTGCCTCTATAAGAATCGAATTGATCTTCCCTTTGGAGTAGTTTTCATTGTAGACTTTGAGGATTTCCCACCCTCTTTGGTCTATGTCTGTTTCTGGATAGTTGAAGAAATTGAAATTTGGATTCGAGTCGAAGGATTTGGTCGAGTGAACTAGACTGTAAGATTCAATACCTTTCCAAATACCTCTGATGACTTTTTGAACTTCTTCGGAGTAGTTCAAGTGCTCCGATCTGGCGAACGCCTCGTCAATTGCAGCATCGTTGATTTGAAGTAGGTGCTCAACAGAAGCGACGATCAGCGCTTGAAGTCCTACTTGAGGTAGATCTTCTCCATCTTTATCCAGATTGGACGAAGACTCTTCCGATCTGAGGTAGTTCTCCCATTCGATCTTCAGCACATTTGATACCAAAGGCATTCTTTGACTAAATCTGAGTTGAGGTGGGAAGAGTAAGTATGAATGATCATCTGAAGTGAAATCGTTCCCGCAAAGGGAAGCAAAAAGAGGCAGAAGTTGAACCGGTAAATCAAAATGAGAGCTCAAAATTTCGGTTGGGTAGAGTTCAAACCTGACCGAATGTAGACTTGGGTGTTGATCTGAGGAACTTGAAGGAACTGAAGATGAAAGAGGCGGTGGATTAAATGAAATAAATAAACCATCGTTTTCATCTGCATCTGTTTCGGAATTGAGATCCAGATCTGGCTGTCTACTTTCCCTCATTCTCTGTGTTTGATCTTCCGACAGTTTCCATACAAA
The DNA here is from genome assembly GCA_030280995.1 of Hemileia vastatrix. NCBI lineage: Eukaryota > Fungi > Basidiomycota > Pucciniomycetes > Pucciniales > Zaghouaniaceae > Hemileia > Hemileia vastatrix. Next base: position 78,846 of record JASXTE010000116.1, on the reverse strand, counting down.
GTTCATCTTTCCTAGTGGAACGTAACCTCCTAGTGGAACGTAACCTTTGCAACCTTTTACTTTTGAACAGAAGATGAAGAAATCTGAATCCTCAGAGACAGCATACCCATTCCTTTCTCCCGCTACTTCGACGACCAATCCATCAGCTTCACCTTCTGCAAAGATCATTTCGACTCCCAATTCTCTCAGATTCGTGATTGCTGCAATATAAGCTAGAGGAGGTATCATTCCGGTAGTCTTTTCCGATCGACTGAGTGCTGAAAAGGTAGACATTGTCTCATTCGATTTGAAACAATGAGCATCCCTTCGCAGCAGAGCTTTCCTCAGCTTGGTAGGTTCTGTGGTTCCATCGAAGACGAAGACTACATCTATACCGACTTGCCTGGATCAGAGTGAAGAGGAGCAAAGGGAAAATGTCAGAGACTTAGAATCGATCAGATCGTGAAGGCTTTTGAATCGACTCACCTCCAAGCATGAACAACCTCTCTGATCTCTTGTCTTAATGATAGATATTCACCTCCTCTTGTAGTCTTTGGAAAGTTCTTGAGGTAGATGGAGTGCAACCAGGTTAGTCCATCTATGACTAGAGTCTCAGTCGCATTTGAAGAAGATTTTTCTTCAGACCTCTCTTCATGGATTTCTTCTTCAGTCTCGTCTAAGACCTGCAGCTCGATTTGATGAGTTGGTATTCTCTTGGCGTATGAGTTCAATCCTTCCACTCTCATCCTTGTTGAAAGGATGATGGTGGTGGTGGAAGAGAAAGAAGAAAGACGTAGTGAAGAGCTCTTGAAAACTTTGGTCCTTCGTCCTGAGATAGCGCAGATCACGGGCCTTTCGAATGAGATCTCGGGTCGCTCTCTCTGAATAGCAACGTTCTTGTTCAATCATGTAAAGAATTGGTGTCACGAAGTGAGAGCTTCAAGTCAATAGGCAGAGACTGATGGGAAGTGCCTAGCTAGATTACAACGAATAGTGCGAATTTCCAATGCAAAATCCAAAGAGAATAAATAACAAGACAATAAGAATAGATCTACATCTCAGGTGCTGGAGGAGGTGGGTGAATGAAGTCGTTCAGATGCTCGACTAGAGGCGACATGGCTTTGGCAGCTTCGCAAACCAGCTGAATGAAGTTTTCTGAAAGCACCTCTTCGTCGGTGAACCTGTCGAAGAGAAATGATAGCATGAGAGGAGAAGAGACTCTTCATTGAGTCAGAACACTGAACTCATCGAGGTCACAGTCGAGCTAGATTACTCACTTCTTCTGTACCCAATAGCTCTTCAATTTGAGCCACTCGATCTCTGGATGAGTCTTATCGACCCCTTCCATCTTGGGAGCGTTCTGTTAGTGTGAATAGAGATTACAAAGGTGAGTAAGAACCATTCTGAACAGAGTTCTAGGACTGAAAACTCACCTTCAATTCATCCGAAGCTCCCCAAAGATTCTGTCTCTCACCACTTTTCCCTTTTCCTTTATTCTTCCCACTATCTCTAGGTTCTCCAAACATCTCTACAAAGCTTTCTTCACTAACGATCTCTTTCAATCTTTTCCCATCATCATCATTATCAATGATAGATTTTCTAATCTTATCTCTATAAACATTCTTTGGATCATGCCAACCTCCATAGAGAGCAGATTGATTATTTGGACCGACTACTATATGATAACCTCCATAATCTTCACTTTTCCTACCTCCTCTGGAGAAGGTGGCAGACATTCTAGTCTTGTAAGGAGTCTTGTCGTTGGAGAATCGAACGTCTCGATAGATTCTGTAGACACAATCTTTTGAGGGCAAGTAAGGTAAGGTCTCGTCTGAATTCTCGATCAGTTCTGGTAGTAACTTGTCGACGAATTTCGTCCAATTGTCCCAGCCATAACGATAGATGGCGTCGTGTCTTGCAAACCATTCTCGGTCGTTGTTTGATGGGATTTGAAGTTTGGAAAGGAAATCCATGAGATGAGGAGAGATTTGACCATCTGGAACTAAACAGTGGGGAAAAGGAAGAAAAGATAGGAAGAGAAAAGAAGAAACGTAGAAGCAATGCACGAAAAAAAGTCAGAGAAAGAGAGAGAGAGAGAATTGGAAGAAAGAGAGATCACAGCTAGAACGACAAAGTGAACAAACTGCACAATCATTGCTCAGTGACTCGTTTTCAGCCCCTCTGAGATCAGCTTCTGAAGCTCATGCATCATGAGATCAGCAGCAGGAAAAAGGCGAGCGTTGCTCTGTTCCATCCTATTCATGAGCAGTCATCCCCACAGCTCCACCTCTCTCCACCTCGAAGACTCACCATGACCAGTCTTTGGAGCTTGAACGAGCTCAGTAACAATCCTTCCATCTTCGTCAAATTCTTCTTTATCAGTTTTGGCTTTCTTGACGACTGTTTCCTCTGACGAATCTCCCTTTCTCTTCTGACCTGCTGCCTTTCCCTTTCCTTTGGGCTTGACTTCTTCTTCATCGCTCTCGCTCTCAGTTGCACCATCATCTTCTTCCTGATCAGCTTCGGATTCTTCTGAGTCCTCTTCATCTACTACGGATTCCGATCCCTCTTCTCCAAAAGCACTTCCGTCATCATCGTCGTCGTCTGAATCTTGGTCATCATCTGAAAGTGGAGATTCTCTGAGTGATTTGATCTTTGTTGCTGATCTTCTTGATGGAGTCGAGTTTGCGGATCCGGTTGAACTTCTTGCTTTCGAGTTCTTCTTTGAGCCGGAAGGCGTTGTCTTTTGAGATCTTTTGGCTGCCATCTTGAGGGTTGATGATGAGGTTCTACTAAGAACTTCTGAGAAAGTTGCTATAGTCTCGAAATATGACACGTCGCGTCGATTTCCGTCGATGTCTATGGACGTTGAGGCTCAGAATTCTACTTGATTTCTGACAAGAATTTGGATAATTCGAATAATGTAGGAGGGAGAAGGATTGAATGATAAAGGTGAAGGGAAAGGAAAACTTCTTGACCTTCGACCACGACCATCAAATCACCAAGTCTCCATCAAAACACTCTCCATCAATGCAAAGTGAGTAGAAATGAAGGAAGACATACTACTAAGCTGATATTGATCCGATGTCAGCTTCTCTGACGATCCAGCATCTCCTTGCTTCTTCTTCTTCTTCCCTGTTCCAGCTCTCGATCTTCATCATCATGACGCTGGAGGAACTTCCTTCAAGTTAGATCAGGTTCCATCAGAGGTTATTGCAAACTTCTTTGGCTTTCTGCCAACTCTGGATCTCGGTAGGATGATGGTCGTTTGCAGGGGTTTCAATCAGATTCTCTCCATCAATCCTTCGCTCTGGAGAATCGTCGAGTTGGACAAGGCTACTCCAAACAAGAAGGCTCTCAGGATCATCAAAGTATTCGCTGCTCGCTCAAGGAACACCCTTCAATCACTCAAAACTCCTGCATATCTAGAGCACGAAGAAATGTCTGAATTAGCTGCATTGCTAAATGAGTCAAAAGCAACTCTCCGAAGGTTAGATATGAGATTTGAACCTCAGGAAGACGCTGCTAAAGAGGACATCAACTTTTTCAAATCATTTCCAGTCATTGAGAGATTGAATCTAACAACGCTGGATCTTCCGGACGCAGAACGCATTCCAGGTGTTCTGACAATGATGGCTTGGAATTGGGTTGGAGCGTCGAATGATTGGGACGAAGAAGTCTTGGGAAAGATCTCCTCGGTCACAACACTCTATTTAGATCATGAAACCGGGTTCGATAATCGAGGCTCCCTTCACCACATTCTGAATGCCTGCGCTTCTTCCCTAGTCAACCTGATGCTCATGTGCGGCTGCCGTGAGTTCACTCCTCTTCAAATCGATCTTCCGAATCTTTCAAGTCTTACTTTAGCTCCCTACGGTAGTTTTGAGAACTTTTTCACACGTCCAATGCCAAATCTCAAGCATCTAGAAGGCTCTCCCATGATCCTGGGGAACCTCAATCTCAGAAATCTTCAAAGCATCAATTTTAAGCTCGAGGAAAACTGGGGAGGAGAGGTCGACGAAAGTTACGACTGTGTCATCAAGATGATGAAGTTGATAAAGGACTCAAGCTCTACTCTGACCTTGATGAAAATCAAGACAGGCAAAGAAGAAGGGTTTTGTATCCATCCAGTCTTACGAATGTTTAGAGTCGATTATCTTTCTCCATTATGCCCTCTTCTCTCGGATTTATACATAACGACGGAGCATGAACTTAGTCTCGATCTTTTAGCAGAAGTCTTGGTCTCACGCAACTTTGCTTCACAGGGCTGGAAATTGGAAGGAGAAGAAGGAGAACCAGAGAGAAGTTGCTCGAAGGGGGTGATTCATTTAGAAGCTTCCCATGTCGAAGCATTTAGATCGGCAGAGAAAGAAGTGCTCTCTAGAATTCCCGAATGGATATCCAGACAGGCTGGAAAGACGGAGATTAAAGAATGGGATGGAAAGTAGGAGGTCAAGATGAGGGAGTGGATAGATGCAGTCGAAGAAAGTGATCAAAAGAAGTTGAACAGACACTTCAATCTATCAATGCAGTCTTTAAATTCTTCCAAGCATCACTTCTATCAAGGTTCTCGGTCTTTTTCTTTTGCTTGAAGGCTTGGTAGCTTCTCGTCGAGTCTGGAAGAATCTCAGCTCTTCGCTTTCCTCTCTCGCTTCCTATGTTTGTATTGGTCCCGATCAGACTTTGGCTTCTGCTTTGATGCAAATTCGCTTTCTCTTCTTTCAGACTCTTTGTGTCACTTTTGCTTTGTGTAGAATGGTCCTTCTTCTCTTCGCCCTTCGGTGGTTGAGCCTCTAGATATTGGACTGTTGGAGCTTTGGATCTCTTCTGGATTTTGATTGTTTCTTTGCGAAAGAAAGTGAAAAAGATTGTGGAACACGGAAAGGAAGGGAATGGATCGGGATAGGAAGAAAAGGGAGGATTCCAAGCTCAATAACTTCACTGTCGTGGCGCGCGAGAAAAGCAAGTTGGATGATGACGGTCTTCTTGGAGAAATGACAAAGGGATAGCATTGAAAGAGAGAGTGAGAACTGATCCAAAGGCGAAGAGAAAGAGAAGAGTTCAGGAGAGACACTTTCGTGTCAACATCTGCATTTCTGTTTGTTAAAACTAGTTTCAGAGTAAGCTGCTCTTTTCTGACACTGACGATCTCGACCCGGTCTTTCTAAGACGACAAAAGCCAACGAAGACAGACACAAGAATCTTCTTCGAGGAATACATATCAAAAAAGATTACATTCCAGCTTCAATCGCTCAAAGAGCGAGTACGTAGCGTTGCTTTTCCTGCTGCCTCTCTCATCCATTCCGAACATCTCGACAAAACTACTCTCTCGGCCTCTTTGAACCCCTCTTGATTCTCCGAATCCAGAAATAATATCAGTTCAGAGCAGCGATGCACATCATCTTCGTTTCCTTCTGGACTCAGAATTGAATAGCCTTTTGAAAGTAATCGACGACTCAGAAGGACCTCTGCTAAAAGAGTAGCACTGAAATCGATGTCTTTAGACAGGTGAAGCTCTTGGAGATTTAGACATGGTGCACCTAGTACTATGTTGACTCTGAGAAATTCTAGAACTTGATCTATAGAACGCTTAGCTGGCTCTCCCCATGAATTAGAAAGGGTAAGTACTCGGATACTTGCCTGGCAAGAATCTAAGACCTCGATTATTCTTTGCAATAATTCCAATCTATCGTCTTCACCATCGTCCTCGAAAGTGCTAATCGAGAGATTGAGTCTGATTGGAGTTCTGAACGGACCTAGACTTGAATAATACTCCGGGTTGATACCAAGCTCTTCCAGATTATGGAGAGCTGAGAGATCCCATTCCTTACTCCAAATCACACAAGACTCGTCGATGCATAAGCTCTTGAGTTGATGAAGGGAGTTGGATACTATGTCCTGGATCTCTTTTTGCATGCTTTGCGACGATAAATGTCCTTGAAGTGTGAAGTGTTGGAGGGTGCCAGAGCATCTTGAGAGCACTTTGAGAAGAAGAGGACCTGCAGATTCCATGACTTGGAGCACCTTGAGATTACGAAGGAGTTGATGGTTCCTCTCGGGTACGATGACCACATCAAAACAGGAAAAGTAAGTGAGAGTTCCAGGAGAAGGTTCAACTCGTTTATCGCCTCTATTTTGTCCAGTCAAATCCAACTCTTCCAACTGAGCGCATTCACCGACGAAATCCATCAAATCCTCCATCGGTCTAATGTATTCTTCAGGCCAGAAGACCAATTTCCTTAGAGTTGCTCTGGAGGACTCCAGCAGCTGAATCATCTTGGCGATTTCTAGATTGTTCAAAGGCGAAAAGGGCAAAATGATGGTCTCTAGAGTTGATTGGGATCGATTTGAGAAGACTTCGACGATCTGAAGTACCTTTTCAACAGATATGATACCATTCCAGACACCAAGAAGGTGGACATTGATCCATAGTTTAGGGGAAGTTGAAAGAAGAGTGTTCCAGGAGCGAGAGACGCTCATGATCCTTCCTTGGGCCAGATTTGGAATATGGGAAAAGATTCTAGCTAGAACTTCATTTGGAATTCTGTCCATGTTGAAGATCTATGAAGAGAGGAAGTGGAGAAGATGCCAGAGACTTTGGAGAGATCAGAAGAGAAAAGAAAGAGAAAAGACTGAGACCCAGAAAGGTTAGTGATGAGAGAATGCGATGCGAGTGATGATTCTTACCGATTATGATACTGAATATCAGATTGTCTTCAGGTTCAATAAAGAATAGTCGCTTGAGTGCTAAGTCGAGTGGAGAGAGAAGAGGATGAAGATTGAGAAAGTCGAACGAAAAACTTCTTGACCTTCAACCACAACATCCATTTCCAGCTTGCTAGGCTGGCTATCTAAGAATCCAATCTCTCAGAATGAAAGGTAAGTATTCATCGCAATAGATCATTCTTCAGATTGCGAGCATCAACTCTCACTCATCTTCATCGTCGTCGTCCCCTCTCTCTTCTTCTTTTCCAGCACCTTGCCTATATCACCATCGAGTCAGAGAAGGCTTTTTCAAGCTAGATCAAATCCCATCAGAAGTAGTCGCGAACGTCTTCAAGTACATACCTACTCTAGACATCGGTAGGATGATGGTCGTCTGCAAGGGTTTCAATCAGATCCTCTCCACCAATCCTTCGCTCTGGAGGATCGTCGATTTGGACAAGCCTACTCCAAAGAAGAGCGCTTTCAAGATCATCGAAACCTTTGCTGCTCGTTCAAGAAATACTTTGGTAGCAATCAAGACTCCAGAAGGATTGAGCGAAGCGGATCAGTATCTGGTTCTTCAAATGTTGGAGTTGAGTAAAGCAACGATTCGAAGACTAGACTTACACATCGATGGGGATCCATTTGGACCTGTTCCCAAGTTTGACAGGTTTTTCAACTCCTTTGACAATGTCGAAAGATTAAATCTGACTTGGATAGATCTTCCAGAGGCAGAAAATCAAGTCTCTGGAGTGCTCACCATGCTGGCAACTTGGGCGTTCAACCCAACGTCAGTTTGGTCTGAGCAAGATTTGCAAAGGTTGTCTACCCTAACCTATCTTTTCGTTCGCGATCCTGATGTTTTCGAGTTTCAAGAACCTTTGACTCAATTGCTTCAAGTATGCAGGTTTACTCTCACTCACCTATCGCTCGGATATCATTTCGAAGTAGACTCTCTCGACTTCGATTTTCCAGTCCTCTCAACGTTGGAGCTCGGGTCTGGTCATTCGTTTGTCGTAATGTTTACTCGTTCTCTGCCAAGTTTGAAGCATCTCAAAGGTCCTCCGCTGGCTCTAGGCAACCTGGACGTGAAGCGCCTCCAAAGCTTCGACTTCATGATTGAATCTGACAATTCGTGGGGAGAAGAGGACAACAGGATGGATGGTCTAGAACCTCTAATTCAACTCATCAAGGATTCAGATCCTACTCTTCAATCAATCAAACTCATGGAAGGAGATGAGGGAAGATTCGGTATTGATCCTGTTTTAACAGTATTGAAAGTTGATTACCTTCTACCATTATGCCCTCATCTTTCGGATTTATACATCAGCAAAGGACAAGATCTCAGTATCAAGCTGTTAGCAGAGGTTATGGTTTCGCGCAACTTTGCTTCGGAAGGTTGGAAATTCGAAGGAGAAGAAGAAGAATTAGAAAGAAGTTGCTCAAAGTTGGTACTTCATTTGGATACTTCTCTTATCAAAGGATTCAGATCGGCAGAGAAAAGAGTGCTCTCTAAAATTCCGAAATGGATGTCAAAACAAGCTGGATGGACGGAAGTGAGAGAGTGGGATGGCAAGTAGAAGATTAGAAGCTCAGACGGTGAGTGGTGAGGTTGATCAGACGCTGTTGGTGTCTTCAAGCTATGAGTACTTCTCGTTATCAAACGAGAGAAAGCATGTCACTAAGACTTGATCTCTTCTCTTTGTTTCTACAGCATCGCATGCTTCTCGAATTCGCGACCTGGGATCACTTTCTCAGTGCTCTGTTCGTGAAGACTCTTTCTTTTGCTTTCGATGACAACCAAAAAAAAAAAAAAAAAAAAAAAAAAAAAAAAAAGATTCAATGCTGTTTCATTATCATCGATCCGAGACTTTGTTTTCTTTACCTTTACAGAATCTGATTCGGACTCGCCATTCTCCCTTGTATGCTTCGACTATTTCTCCTTTCATTCTCTGTCTTCGTTGTCCCTTTTGTGACCTCTCCGAATGTCGACTCTTTCCCCTTTCATTCTCTTTCAACCTCTGTCTTTTTTCTCCACTGTTCAACAACTCCGAGCATTCCCTTCACTCTTTCCCATGTCACTTCTGGAGACTCATTTGCTCGAAAGTAGGGAGACTCGGTCTCTTCCCGTTTCCAGACTCTGGCGTTTCTGGGAAAGCTTGGTCGTTCTGTTGACTTGCTCTGGATCTAGTTCTTCTCATGTAGTTTCCATCTTCTTGTCTATCTGGGTTGACTCTCTTTCTAGGAGTGACTGGTACTGCTGAAGGGTTTGGAGCTCCACGAGAGTCATTTTGCAAGAAGCGTCTCGAAGTAGCCTGGTTTCCGAAGAGACTACTGGAACCTGCACCTTCCGAACCGCTTGAAGACTTCAGACGTAGCCCTACTGATGGCGAGGAGTTCAATTGATGAGCCGTAGAAGGACTGTTTTCGGCTTCGAGGGCTGGTCTTGAAACTTGGTTCGACTTGGTCTTGACAGGAGTAGAAGGTGGTGGAACGAAGGGTAAAGGTTGAGAACGACTTGGAGGAGTAGCGTAAGGATTTGGAATTGAGTTCGACTTTGAATTTGAATCAGGCGAAGAGGTAGCAGAGTGTCTTCTTTGCATCTTGGGTTGATCAGCTTCCCACTCTTGCGTTTCATTTTGACTTGAATAAGAGGCGAGAGTGATACTCGAATCGTCGTGGTAACCGTTCGATTTGAATCTTTCTTCTCTCATGAGAATCGTTTCTCTCAAAGACTTGTTCTTGAAGTTCTTGCTTTTGGAGATCAGAGCACGATGACTCTCTTGTTGATCGGGTTGGGAGATCTCTGGAGGAGATGTGAAAGCATCCGATCTCTCTTGAGTCTCTTCATCTTGTGCCATCTCTTCTGCAACAGAAGCATTGCCTTTATCCTCTCTAACTCTTCCTTTTTCTTCGTCAGCAAGACCTCTTCCTAATAATTCAGGTCTTCCGACGATTGGTCTCTTGAGTGAAGAGTCGTCGAGAGACTCGTCCTTAGAAGGATTGAGCTCTAAATTTGAAGCTGTTTCGCTTGGATCCTCACGAAAAGGGCCTTGACTAGGCAAAGGAGAAGAAGATGAAGGATCTGAAAGGTCTTTGCGATAGATCCCAAGACCATTAGGTGAAGAGTTCCCTTGGTTTGAGAATGAGAGACCTCCATGAGTGGTAGCGTCCGTTTGAGTAGTTTCCGAAGAGTACTTGGAACGATCTTCTGCTTCATTTTCTCTAGAACCTGAACCACCCGAGCTAGAGTTGACTCTCGCGCCTTGATCGTCGCTTTGATTCTCTTGCATGACTACGTCTTCTTCTTCTTGATCTCCAGAACGAGAAGAACCATGACCTTCTTGTTCTTGCTCTTGACCTTGATTCATGTTGTGATCTCCCATCGAAGTTGGCCCTTCCAATTCGTCTTGTTCATCTACATCCTTCAAAGGAGAAGAACTAGTAGCGTCGTCGTGTTGAGAAGGTTGAACAGGAGAGTGTTGACGATGATTTGAGCGATCGAAAGTGTCTTGATCTTCGGAAGATGATCTCTGAGAACCAAAAGAGCCTTGAACCGAACGAACGTGAGAGCGTTTCTGCATTTGTATCTTCATTTGATGGATTCCGATGCTGTTTGGACGAACTGCTCTCGCACGATCTTCGATGGCCTGCAAGTTCTCTTCGATTTGAGATTGCATCTTGAAGGCGAAGCTCATTACTTGGTCTAGATGATCTTGGATTCTGTTGTGAGTTGAGACGCAGGCAACGTATTCACTTGCTTTGCATTCTTCGTAGAAAGTTGGTTCGAGTTTGTGAGACTGTAGAAAATAGAGATAGATTGGGCAGTGATCTGAAAGTCAGAAGACGAAAGAGACTCGTGACGAAGGACACTGAGAACTCACCTCTCTGATCGAGACGATGCGATATTGAGCGTTGACTGTGAGAAAATCAAGAGCGAAAAAGAACAAGGATCATTATCCGAGCGCTGATTCGACACAATCTCGTGCTCTCGAATCAGATCGACTGAAACTCACGAAGAGGCTTCAGAGCTGAGTACTTCTTCTCAAAGTGAGCGACGTCAGCAGCAGTGACGAGAGTCTCATTTGGAACGCAATAGAGTTCTTTGAGAGCCATAGCTTCCAGCTCCTCCTTTGACAGGCGTCCAGCTGCTTGAGGACGTTGTTGTTGATGTTGATTTGAAGTGGATTGATTCGAGTGCGTTGAGTTGAGACGAGCGTTTCCGGGAGCTGCTCCAGCATTTCCACTTGCATTCGATTGAATCTTATTGGTACGGCCAAACTTGAAGCGTGGTAGAGGGACAGAAGCTTCCCAGGCACGATATTGAAGTGATTCCAAAGAGCTGAAAGAACGTCTTGCAAGCTCGACTGAATCCAACTTTTCACCTCTAGTACTGATGAGTTGACCAGTGGCGACTCCGATCGACTTTCCAGAGAGAGTTAGATCTGCTAGCAGTTTAGATTTGGAAGAGCTGTAAGATTGGAAGAGGAGATGGAAGTTGATTGGCAAAGAGAGTGAGGTAATGCATGAGAAGTTTGATCCATCTAAAAGTTGAATGTATGCGTCAATATAGTGCCACTCACATGTCTCCGAGACTATCTTGATCGTCTACTTGGCTATTGAGATAAGATTAGAGATGAGAATGAGGAATATAAGATGACAAGCGAAGAGCTTTGAAGTATCATCTCAATGTCATCTCTCACTTCAAGAAGCTGCTCTACTCACAACTGGTCTGGTAGAAGTGGAGTGCTACCATCAAAGTCTACATTAGAGTACTAGAAAAGAGTATCAAAGAATGATATTAGAGAGATTTTGATCGGAGTGATGATGGAAGAAGAATTGAAAGAGTAACGTTTTGCTGACTGCGTACTCACTGGATCGAGAACGAACAGATCCATCAATGTCGAAGGTTCAGCTTGATCATTGACCATGTGAGGTTTTGGAGAGACATTTCCTGATCTAGACATGATTTTGTTGAAGTTTTGATAGAAAATTTGGAAACGTTGGGAGTGGTCGAGAGGAAAGAAAGAGAGAGAGAAAAAATCGCACCAAAACAACTTCGAACCGAACGACACAATATGAGACATCGAGAGAAGAGCTCATAACAACATGAAAAAGTGAGAAAAACTTTGATTCCATCATAATAATTCAATTCGCTACAGCGGTTCTCATCAATGTCTCTCAAATCCAAAGACCTCAGCGTACCATGCTTCTTCAGCTTCGAGAGCCTTCTTCTGATTCTGAGACTGCCGGAAACCTGTTTGAAGACAGAGTGGGAGAAGAGGGAAAGAGAGAAAGATCAGTCACTGGCCAAACAACTCAGCCAGACGAGAAGTGAAAGAAAGAAGCTCTGTTCTAGACAACTCACCATGCCCTTCCCCTTCGAACAGAATATATTTACACTTGCCACCATTCTTCTCCACAGCTTTACAGACTTCTTCACTTTGATTAGGAGGTACGATCTTATCCAAAGATCCCTGAAGGACTAGAATCGGAGCTTTGATCCTGTCAGCTTTGAAGAGAGGAGATCTCTCATGATAAACGTCTGGGATTCCCTCAGGACTTCCACCCAGAAGTACAAGAGGATAACGACTTTCGAATTTGTGAGACTCATGAGCTAGAGCAGTCACGTCACTAACTCCACAAAGACTGGTTCCAGCGCTATAGACTGTTGGGTGATCTGTTAGGGAAGCAAGGACAGAGTAGCCTCCTGCAGATCCTCCACTGATCACCATCTTTGATGAATCTGCTCTTGGAAGATTGGATGTAGAGGGAAGAGAGGAGTCCGTCCCGAACATTACTGGATAGATCGTCTGATAGATCCTTTGAACCAGAGCGAGATTTGGTGAAAGATTCTGGAAGGAGAGAGTTGAGATTGGAAAGACAAATTAGTTGATGTATTGTAAAACTTCTGAAACGAGAGAAAGGTCAGGGTTCGTCTCTGCCTACTCACTGGAAACAAGACGTCCAATTTACCTTCTTCACCAACACCCTTCTCCAACGATTCTCTAGTGCCTCTACTCTTACTAGCCTTAGTAGCAACGACAGCCTTCGTGACCACATTCCATCTATGGAAAGTCTCACTAACCATGATGTCTAGGATTGATTCTCTTGCGATGAACCGAGAGGAATGAGAAGTGATCAAGAAAGGACGCTTTGAACTCGAGGTAGGACTTCTGAGGAAAGACAACCAATTTGGTAAAGACAAACCTCTAGTGGTAATAAGTTGAAGTCCAATCGATGGAATAGCATTGACAGTCTCGTTTTGAACTGTGGAGAGCTTACTCCAAGCGTAAGCTGCTGCTGCTAGAGCGAGAGAGTACTTGACCTCGGAAGTTCGAAAGAGATCAGAACCCAAATTGGTCAAAGAGAATAGAGATCCGATCGAAAGAGCAGATGCTAAGATTCCGTCACTGAGAGACCAAGCTTTAGTAGAGTTTTCAAGTTTCAATTCGACAGCTCCATTGGATTGTCTAGATTCAATCAGAGAGGATTCATCGATCTTCGAAGTAGCTGTCGATGAGGCTGAGGAAGAAGCAGGCGAACCAAGATATTTGGCAGCGTGAACGCAATCCAGAACATCAGTAATTCCCCAATTCGAGTCGAGACGTTCCATATACTTGCGACCGTCTTTTGAAAGAGAAGAGGCAAATGAACAGGATCAGTCGTAGTCGTTTTTCGGTGATGTAACGTGATACTCACATCCAGTAGATCCTCCATAATTGACGACGCAGACTAGGGAAGTTCAGAGATGACAGAGGAAGAAGGGAATGAACGTCAGTTCCAGGCGAGGAGTGGCTTTCAGAACAGACTTCGAAGCGAGCTCAACTCACCAAGCCAACCTCTACTCGTCCAATAAGTCCAGTTCAAATTCAAACCTGCATGGGCTGCCGAAGTTGGGCCTCCATGCACGAAAGTAATGCAAGGAGGAGAGGTACCAGCAGGAGGAGCGAAGTTTGGATTCCTAGGAGGCAAGAGAAGAGCGTGAGCCGAGGACGAAGTTCCATCCTTTTCCGATCGAGAGAAGACAAGAAAGACATAACCAGAGTCAGAAATTGAGCACAACTTTTCTTTCTGGTTGTCCGAGTTGGAGAATCTGGAGATTGCAAGCGGCGGGAAACTTCAAGAGAGCTTGAACTCTACTCACTGCCAATTTAGTTGGATATTCAATTTCCTCAGCTTCACTGATCCACTCATGATCCAAAGTTCCATCCTTTACGACTTTTGAACTTCTTTTGATAATTCTGATCTTTTCCTTCTCTAATTTGATCTGTCCAAGTTTACTAGTATTCGATTGATTCTTGATTTGTTTCTTACAATCTTCCAAATCCAAAACGACAATTTCACTTGGTAAATCATGTCCAACGACTACTGAAATCAAATGATTCTCATCAATTCTACGTAATTGAGAAAAGGAGACGTAATTGTAGGAGGTCTGAATCGGATGAAGAGATTTCGTTGGTAGATGAATGAGACAAAGATCTGTGATTCCACCTTTGATCCGAGTACAGGCTATGAACTCAGAGCACAGTTGAACATAGGGAGAACTAGAGAGGGGAGAAAATATTGAATTCGTTCGAAGTCAGTCTTGTGTTCAGAGTTGCTAAAAGATAGACTTATTCATCTCGCCTATGAAAAGACAAAACTCACTCGTTCAAGATCCAAGCTGGATCTTGGAATTCAGCTTCGACGACTTCCTTCAAAACTCTTTGAGGTTTCGAAACTTGAAGACTCCCTTGACTAGAAACATCTGAATAATAAAGATTAGAGAAACCAGTCCTATCACTAGTAAAGAAGATTCTATTTGAATCCAAACTCCATTGAGGTTTTTGAATGACTTCTCTTTCTTTACTACTAAACCTTTCAATCATAACTTTTTCGCCAATCAAAGGTCCACTCTTACTCCCATTTTCTAGAGATTCAAAATTGAATTCAGCAATCCAAATCTCTGTATTCCAAAAAGGCATCTCTGGATGATTCCATTCTACCCAAGCCAAAAACTTGCCATCTTTAGAAAAAGTAGGTTTGGAATAGAAATCAGACCCGGATATCAAAGGTTGATGAGTCTTTGTTTTTGGATTGTGTAAAACTAGAGAATTCAAAACTGTCGATGGGGTGTCGTTTGTGTGATCTTCCAAGATGGAAACGAAATGTGGAATCGAAGGAGATGGATGAGGAGAGAAATCTGCGAATCTGTGAAGGGGGTTGTCTAAAAGAGAAATAGATAAGTGTTTTGAGGTCAGTAAGGAGTCGAAAATGTTATAATGTAGAACGTCAGAAAAAGAGAGGAAGAGGTGAAGAGCTAAATGATAGATAAGAGATCATCGAATCTTGCAAAAGTGAATTTGCTGTGAGCTCTCTTCCGTAGCTCTTCCTGCTTTGTTCTAAGATCTCATATCTATGAAAAGAGTCGATAGAATTTCTCATCCATCAATGAAACAGCTCATCAAAGCACCCTCTTGATTGACTTACCAGGCGTGATCAACTTAGGTTCTGCGAATCTCCCATCTTCGGCAATCTTCTCGACTGAATAGACACCAAAGCTTTGAGGATTATAATCAGTGAATACAAAATCGCCATTTCCGAAAGATTTGATAGCCCCACCACCATATTCATGAACTCCAGACCTTGCATTGTAATTCCCCAAGGTCAAATCCTCTCCATCATCTTGGTCCAAATCCAATTGATTGGAATTCAAATCGATGGTTCTCTTTATGATCGCAGCTCTACCTTTTTCACTTGGTCTGTTTTCGACGTAGATGATGTCTACTTTAGATCTTGAGGATTGAGTGGAAGTGGAGGATAAGACTTGGATTTCACCAAATTTAATGTTTTTTTGAATCATTAAATCGGAAGTGATTTTGGATTTCCATGATCCATAAGGTGCGATAGTCACTGAAGAAGAAGAGGAGGAAGTCATTTTGGAGAAACGAATCAAGCTTCTGATCATACACTTCGATGGAGTGAGTGGGAAGAAACGATAAGAATGAACATCGTCTTACATCTCACAGAGAAAAGCTCCGACAGTCGGCTTTGAAAGCAAGATGAGTGATCTAAAAGTACAAAGTGGAAACAAAGCAAAGAGGAAAATTTGTACATTCGAGATGGCTGTGGATCGATCAGAGTCTCTCCCTCACAGCTGGGCAATAGGGGCAACTTGCCTCCTAACCCACCAAAGATTCGACGAGGATCTCTACTAAAATGATTACTACTTTCAGTTCTTTTGTTGTGTAAATTGAATACATAGAATTGAATTGAATCCTCAACGTCCAACGAGAAAACAAAAGGAAAGCCTCCCGGCGCCATCGGCCTTCGCCAGTGGCTGCGAAGCTGACCTCCTGCGAGATCTCTCTCTCTCTCTTTCTCCCTTCCCTCCTCCCTCATCATCTTCATCACCTTCATTTTAAAACTTCAAATTCTAATCCTAATCCTTCAATTCAA
The DNA here is from genome assembly GCA_030280995.1 of Hemileia vastatrix. Taxonomy (NCBI): domain Eukaryota; kingdom Fungi; phylum Basidiomycota; class Pucciniomycetes; order Pucciniales; family Zaghouaniaceae; genus Hemileia; species Hemileia vastatrix. The sequence continues at coordinate 62,721 of JASXTE010000116.1, read as the reverse complement.
CATCCAAGTCATACCCGCAAGAGAGAGACCGTCGATCCCAAGTCGATCCACTCCATCCATCCATCCATCAGCAAACTCTCGAAACTTTGAGGCATGGCTTCGAGATACGAGCCAATCCATTCAGCAGAGAACGTCAGGCTGTTTGGGGGTCCCGGTTCATCAGAGAGTAACGAGGGAACAGACGAAACTGGTTCATTTGTGAGTAGAACGAGAATGAAAGAATAGGAATGAAAGGAAGGAGATTGGCATTGTAAAAAGGGTAGTGTTTGGCAAATTGGATCATGTTGGAGAGTTTCTCTTCGTCCAACTCAAGCACAAGAGCATTCCTTCTCTTGACGACTACTTTCTTGCTTAATAACTATCATCGACTCTTGAGCAACTCTATACTACTGAGAAAGAGTTGCAGATAGAGAGAGATAGGATCGGGCCACATTTCTGCAAGACCATGTGCATCTGAACACCCATCCTTTGATCCTTTTCCCTCTCTATATTCTTCTAGCAATCGAGTACACCCAAATCATCAGTCCGACCAAACAGTCGTAAACCTGCACCAATGCCACAACTTTCAGAGAAACTCAATCCTAGATCCCAATCCAATGCTATGCCTTATTCCACTTCCACCACCTCCTCTGGTGAATTCAACGCCCAGAGTCAACCTGCTTGGATGAATCAATCTGAAGCTGATGATTGGTTACATGATCCAAGGGATGCAAAAGTTCATGGAAGTTGGTTATCAAACGGTTTCCCTTTGAGAGCCATCTTGAACGTTGGTCTTTTGGCTTTGATTGCTGTTTCTCTATTGGCTCTCTTTGCAGGTGAGTTTTGAAGAGATCATTAGAAATACAACTTCGGAAGTTGAATGAAGATCTCATGATATGTTCAACTATGGTTGTTCTCGAAATTCGTTTTAACTTTTTCTTTGAATTGGATTATTCTTTTTCTCTCTTTTTCACAAAATCTAGGTTATCCAATCATTGACGCTCTAACAAGACATAGTTCAAACAAAGGGGGATCGAATCTCGGTGGAACCAATAGTTCAGGTCAGATAGCGGAAATCCCAGATTTCCCAAATCTAATCGATCCAGAAACTCCAAGTGATGCAATGACTCGTACGGGTCTAGATGGAAAGACGAAATTCCAACTAGTCTTTTCTGACGAGTTCAATACCGATGGAAGATCTTTCTATCCTGGAGACGATCCTTTCTGGGAAGCTGTAGATCTCTGGGTAAGTTCTCGAGTTGGAAAGAAAAGGGAGAAGAGAAACCTTGTCCTCCCTCCTCTTTTGGCTTACGGAGTCCGTCGTTCTGACTAACTTCCACTTCTCAAAACTTACAGTACTGGGGAACACAGAATTACGAATGGTATGATCCAGCTGCTGTCACTACTGCTGGAGGGTTCCTTCAAATCACACTATCAGAAACTCCAGATCATAACAAGAATTTCAGAGGTCAGTCTTTCAAAATCCATAACTTCATTCTCCGACGCGCTCTCGTCCTTTCGATATGCTACTGACCCCAAAACTTCTCTTCTCTAACAACTCGGAATCTCGAACAGGTGGTATGGTTCAATCTTGGAACAAGTTTTGTTTCACTGGAGGTTATCTAGAGGCTTCGATCAGACTACGTGAGTTGCGATTCCGTCGAAAGGAAAATCTGTTTGAAGTTTTTATCTAACATCCTTCATTCTCTTCTCACTTTTTGAATACTCCTAATTTAAAAAGCTGGGTACAGTGACGTGGGAGGTCTATGGCCGTAAGTGCAGAAGGCAGAGAGGTTGAGAATTGGAGAGAGAAAAGGTGGGTGGAGCTCGAAATTGAGGAAAAATCTCGCTGACGCTTTTTTCTCGTTCTCTTCTACTCCGATTCGATCAGTGCCTTCTGGATGATGGGAAATCTAGGTCGTGTAAGTATCTGCTGAAGATTTACTGTCGATTCTCAAGTTGTGGAAGCTCACGAGCTTCGCACTAACATCGCTCGTCTTTCCTATCGGTTCCGTTTTCAAGGCTGGTTATGGAGCTAGTTTGGAAGGTCTTTGGCCATATTCTTATGAGGAATGCGATGTTGGAACTCTACCTAATCAAACTACTTATGATGGAACTCCAGCTTCAAATGCCGAAGGAGGGTGAGTTTCTCGTCTATCGAATCTTCGATCTCTTCCGAAGATTTTCTCACGATACTTCTCTTTCTTCTCTACTTCCCGTGCCGTGTTCAGTCTCACCGCTTTCAATCGACAGTGAGTAATCCAAAGATCGACTTCAATACGTGGCTCTCTGTCTGATCTCTGACCTCTGACCTCTGTTTTCTTTTTCTTTCACAGGTATCATACCTCTTCGTTGAGTTGGCTACAAGGTCAAAGACTTTCAGCTTGTACTTGTTCGGGTGAAGATCATCCAGGTCCTCAAGTAAATGGAGGATTCAAAGGAAGAGCAGCTCCAGAAATCGATGTCTTTGAAGGTTAGTGAATCTACGTCGATAGAGTTCGTATCGTTTCACCTTGAGGAGCTATCAGCTGACCGAGGATTCCGATCAATTCCTACCGCCTCTCGTCTCACAGGTCAAGTTGGAACCTCATTCGGTGGTACTGGGCAAGCGATGCAAGTTTCTCAGTCATTCCAGTCGGCTCCTTTCAACGTCAGTATATTTTCAGAAGGTTTCCGATCTCTCTAGATGTCTTTCTGATCTCTTCTTCGTCATATCTGTCTCTCATTTTCTCTTGATCCCACAGAACAAGTACATCTTCAGTAATAGCAGTGGTCCTGCAATCGACGTCAACAATCCAGACATTACTCAAGTCAATTCGTACAGAGGGGCTGCTTTCCAACAGAGTACCAGTGTCGTATCTGATGCTCTTCAGAGTGCTACAGAGAAGGGAAACAAAGGACAGAATAATGGTGGAGATGTGAGTGCGGGCGAGAAGAGAGAAATAGGAAAGAAGGCATCAATCGGTGGAAGCTCTTGCCTTCTCTGTTCGAATCGGTTTACTCATTATTTCCTCTTTCTTTTCACATTCTTTCTATCTTCAGTTCGCCATCTATGGAGTAGAGTACACTCCAGGTGAAGATGGAACTGCTACTTGGGTCAACAACAACCTACCAGCTTGGACCTTGACCAAGGACGCTCTAGCTGCAGACCCAGTCTCTCAAATTGGAAAGCGTGTCATGGCTGCTGAGCCAATGGTGAGTTGGATGCTGGAATCGAGTTTGAGAGCTTCTTCCATCTATCTTGTTAGATTGCCGATCCTCCACTCATACTTCTCTCGATTCGAGCTGGAAAAAACGATTCCTTAGAAAGTCGCTGCTGATCTGTTCTGACATATCTTCACATCTTTCTGTCCTTTCGTTTTCAGTACATCATCTTCAATTTGGGTAGTGAGTGTCTCTTGTCATTTCAGCTCAGCTCCTCTTGATCTCAAGTCTGACAACTTCATTTCCACTTTCTGTTGCTTCTTCACTTTCCTTCCAGTCTCTCAATCCTTTGGTACTCCCAACTTCGCTGAGCTGACGTGGCCAAACATGATGGCGTAAGTCTACGTCTCTGACATTTACTGACGAGAGACGTCGAAGTAAGCTAATCTTCTACGTATCTCTCTTCCCTTTCCTTTCTCTTCACAGTGTCGACTGGGTCAGAGTCTACCAGCCTGCTGATTCGATCAACATCGGGTGTGATCCTTCTGTGAGTGTACAAAACCTCAAGCCGTGCCAGGTCAGATTCGATCTCGAGACTTGACCTAACCACTTTCTTCCACCTGTTTACCTTTACTTCTCCTTCAGGACTACCCAACTAACGACTACATCAATCGTCATCCAGATGCATACAACAACGCTCAATTGCAATTCTGGGGTCAATCGCCTGAAGTAGGAGGTTACGGACAGAATTGGCCAAAGAACAAGCTTCAACCTGGAAACTGCAACTATGCCGACAACAAGGAAGGTCCTTGGAATCCAGCTCATCCACCTCAGAAAGCTCCTATCGTTCCAGATTCTGCTTTACCAAACTATGGTCAATCATGATCTCCCATCTACCATCCATCACGATCTCAGCGATATATCCATCATCGACGAATTTAACCGGACAATTTCTCTATCTTCACTCAATTCACAACTAACCTCAAACCATCGCAACGAGACTATAAGAAAATAGACTTCACGAGACCTTTTCATCATGTTTTATCCCCCTCTTCTTCTGCCTTTTGGATCTGAACAGTCGTACGCATTGGGTTCTCTCTCTCTTGCTCATTCCCTTCTTTTTCATTATATAACTTTCCAACAAAAAGATTACAAATAGCTTTCTCTTCTTGTTGCCTTAGACAATTTATCATTCTCCCATCTATCTAATTTTGTAAGATTGCCTTTTTTCTGTACGAACTTTTTCCTTTGTTTCTTTGTTTTGCTGCTCGGGCTCTAGATGTAATCTCTGAATATAATACTTCCTCAGACTTTTTGCTTGTTTGCTTGACTGCTTGAGGGAGAATGTTCGAGGAGGGTCGGCGAGAAGACTGAGAGAACAGGAAGATGAGTGGGAAGATGGAATCTCGTTCTGTAAATGTTCGCCATCACTCGTTGACTTCATCGATCCTCAGCTTGCCTTCTTTAGCTGACTGGAATAGTAGACTTTAAGTTCTGAGTGAGTATGCTATTTCAACCACACATCATTCTCACTGTTGCTTCTAAAATCCTTTGCTGACAGAGGACTTCGTTCAACTTTTTCCCTCTCTCAGCTTCAAGGGTTGCTCTTCTACTAGCTCTCATCGCTTTTCCAAGTTCCTGGAACATCTTCAGATAGGTAAATAAGAACCTACAAAACGGTAGCTATCTCTTGACATCTTTTGGAAGCTGACAGCCTCGTTTTTGCGCTTTTTCGCTTTCTTCCATTTCTTCTCCCACCACCCTCGACGCTCCCAGAGCCTTCCTTCTTCCAGTCCAATATTCTTTACAGGCAAAACTAGACAAGCCAGCTCATTTCAGCTCGTCAGTGAATGCGAGAGCGACCGGTCTCTTTTGTACACTGCAAGCGCAATCGTTCGCTGACTCTAGTCTCTGCTAATTACTTCTTCATCATCTCGAATTCTCGATCCGACCTCCTCTCTAGAAACCGTCAACATGAATCAAGTGCCAGCAGAAGTTCTTGCTCTAGTACTGAAGAGCCTCCCCTCTGTGGAGCTGCCCAACACTGCTTCAGTTTGCTCAGAATGGAACTGTATTCTCACGACGAATTCTTCACTTTGGAGGACATTGTCGTCTGACTTTGGCTCTGACCGATTCAAATCTGGTCGCATTCTCAAACTCTTCTCCGATCGCTCTAATCAAACTTTGGAAACCGTCATTCTACGGGATTATCTTTGGGCAAAGCCTTTATGGGATTCTCTATTCGTACTAGACCTCTCAAAAGCTTCTCTTAGATCAATAGAGATTGGAATTCAATTCGAGGGCCTTCCGCAGGAATACAGACAAATCTTTAAGTTCTTTAGGACATTTCCAAACCTTTACAAACTCAACATGAGTAGAGACAATCTAATCGAAATCACTCCAGATCCAGGTGAATCTGGCTTGCTGTTGCTTGCAGCCCGTGATTTACCTCAATATTGTTACTCTGATTGGACGGAAGAGGAGACACAATGGTGCTCTAACATCAAGTTTCTCTACATCGACATGGTAGAGCCAGGGGAACCTAGTTGTGTAAGTGAAGTAGCCAAGTGTTGTACGAAAAGTCTGATTGAGCTTCGAACGGGCAGGGAACAACTACACAAGGAGAACTTCAATCTTCCTAAGCTCAAATCTTTAGTCATTCACCCCTGGGGTCTCCCCCCGAGCGGAGTTGGACAAGTGGACATCAATCTAGAAGCGCCTGATCTTAGAGAAGTAGATGGGGAACCTTCAACTTTGTCTTTACTTCACGGCGCTGGCTTTCAGAGATTAGAGGCTCTCAAAGTTCGTATCTGGTCCCAAGTACTTGAGGATTATACCACTGAGTCAGAAGGATCTGAGCTGGAAGAGCTTGCACAAAAGCAGTCAGAGTTGGAAGAGGAGTTGGTTTATGCTATCAGAACTCAAGAGTCGTCAGTCCAAAGAATCCAGCTTCTCGACTGGTATAAGCAGGTCTACTTCTCAATCGATCTCTTCCTCCGCGATCTTGGAGTCGCAAGAGGCTCTGGAATTTCCTTTCCAAAGCTTTCGGAGCTCTACATCAGTCAACACCAAAAATTCGACATGAAACTTTTGGCAGAAATGCTTCTTCTTCGTCGTCTAACTCCAGCTGTCGATTCCTGCTCCAATCTAGTCCTTTTTATTCCTTCCTCTGAAATTTCCAGATTTCAATTCGTAGAGGAGAAACTCTTCTCCGAAAACCCAGATTGGATCGATGCTGGGAAGGCTGATGTCAGGAAATTAGAAGAATGGAAGGACTATTGGGCTGAAGAAGCATGAAAGGATGAGATTGAGGCGGGAATTTGCCGGGCGGATAGGGCCAAGTTTGTTGAAGAGAACATGTTGATGTTGTCTCGTTTTACGCGAAATGGAAAGGTGAAGCTCGAAGTCGAACCGCTGCCGCACTTCCTGTCCGAGACGTCTGGATACATCTGCGATTCCTGAAGAAAGAGACTAAATTAGTCTTCTCGTGGACCCACAAGATAGGTTCGGCGTTGGAAGACGAGTTTGGATTTGGGAAGAGGAGCTTCGACCTTCCGTTCTGATTCCACTCCCTCTGCCCTCACATCACCTTCGTCTTCATTGATCTTCAGCTTGCCTTATCTAGCTTGATCAGATAGTAGACTTCCTACTCTGAGTAAGTATGCCACTTTTGCAACAACACGGCATCATCATCATCGATCATCGTTGCTTATTTTTCATTATTCGTACTTTCGTCCTTCTTCAGATCGGTCTTCTTTTACCTCTCTGCCTCTTTCGACACGTAGGATCCCAGTCTCCAAGTTTGAGAACCGGAGGTGAGCAAGACTGAAACACAAACAAGAATGAAAAGCTCACAAGTCTGACTGAGCCACCTCGCCCTTCGATCTCTTCATCCATCCTCTAGCAGTTTTCAAGATGCCCCAAAAGGAAATGCTCTACGCCATCCAAAGCATGAACGCGACACGAGAGACTGACGATAGAGTTCGCAGAGTCTGTCGTCACAAGAACCGAGCAAATGAAATGGCACCTCAGTGCTTGAAGGAAATCTTGAAGTACGAAGTTTCTGATCAGCATTCGTATTCACGCTTCGGCAGAGGTGGGTTTTCCCGCTGTTACTACGATGAATCTGACTCCGATTCAGATTCGCTTCATGATCTCGACTCTGATTCGGATGAGCCGAGCTTCAAGGAAGCTTTCGATTCCAACCTTCTATACTGTGCAAGTCGTAAGAAAGACGAGTTGATTGTTCGCATAGAAGTCATAGAAAGAGACTTGGAGACGCTTAGGGCGGAAGGGGAATTTGAAATAGACGAAGAAGAAGGAGTGGAATCTGATCAACAAATCATGGAAAGAGAAGGCAGAGAGGATTTGTTGAAGGAAGATTTAATCGAATTGTCAAGTGCTGAAGAGAAAGGTGTGATGTGGCTAGTTTTGGATTTGAGTTAGAGTAGGATCGTAACAGCTGAATCTTCCCCTCTACTCGGATGTTATTTTGGGATGGGACTCATGATACAGCCTGTAGAAATTCTCTTTCGGAAATGCTATAAAGTACAATGTTTCGAGATGTGTGATATTTTGTGGAAGAAAACGTATAGAGATCGCGTCCTTCTTGTGCTTAATTGAACCAAAAATTGACAGAAGCAGCGCTCGTCTCCAAACTTCGAACGCAATGGAACCAACCAATCGGTAAGAAAAGCGTATCACCAGGCTCTAAGACACAGGCATGAGATGACGGATGGCTTATCGCTTGAGAGAGATGAGAGTTCGGAGTCGACTCGACCTCGTCGCTTTCGAGTAGGGGATCTTCAGAGGCTATCAGAGAAGTGTTCTGCTGAGTGGCGCTCTTGCTCAGACTGAGGTAAGGTGCGCATGTTGGTGGAAAGATGTGAAAACGCTTCTTCCCAACGACTTGACGTAGGCGAGAGGAGAGTCGAAGACAAGTCAGCGTGGTTGAAAGCGAGAGATCAGTTTCAAGATCGATTTTCTTCGCCACTTCGCATACTTACCTTGCACGAATAGCTGGAAGAAATGACAAATGATAGGAAGAAAAGATCAAAGCAGAATTGAGTTGAGAACAGCAGCCGAAGGTTTGGACTGGATGATCTCTCCAGCTCTGAACTGCCGAATGACATCGAGCTAAGACGTGGAAGAAGGGGAGACTCACGTTGTGATAGGGATCTCTATAGATTGGAGTGAAAGAATCTGTAGAGGAATTGAGAGAGCCTCTTCTCGAAGTCGTAAGGATCAAGCAACTCGGGAATGAAAAGTGGTGAGCGCTTCAAAGTAGAACCTCACCTTTCGGACCGACCCAAGTGTTGCTCCTGAAGTTGCTCAGCTTTCCTCGAGGTCCAGAAGAAGTATGAGGTAGCGTTGGACATTGTTGCGAGAGAGTGGGCGACTTTAGAAGAGCGAGAAGGCCGGGGACGAAAGAAGAAGATTTCAGTAAAAAGTCAGAGGACGACGAGCTCTTTATCTTGTTGCTCGTTGTCTTGTTCGTTCCTCTCAAGCGTTGGCTTTCGGACTCTTTGAAGACTACTGACGCTGGATAGTAGATCATGTTGAGCCATGTACCCTATGATGTCTTGAGATGAACTTGTCCAAGGGATCCGTCGAGCGACAAAGGCGTCGAGAAAGAGACCTATCGAAGCAGAAATACATGGACACGGTAAGGTTGGAGTTAGCATGGATATTCGAATTGCCCTATTTTCAGACTTTCCAAGTGTTACACAAAAGCCTAGTCTCAGTCTCGAAAGAATCTCACCAAAGGGCATTTGAATCGATTCCCACCCTGGAGATCCATCTCTCTTGCCCTTCTGAGCTTCAGTCTGACCTTCCATATATCCCCTATTAGGCTTCCCAATCTCTACTGGAACGATCAACTCTTCTGTTTCTTGATTCCTCATTCCGTCCAAAGTCTCGATTCCATTCTCGTCGAGCTTTGACCAAGAGTCGATCGAAGTCCAAGCATAAGGATTGGGCTTGGAAGAACTCGAAGGATGTACTAGTCCCTTGAGAAGGCCTGGAGTCTTTGGTTCGAGATAAGACTGGTAGAATTCTGAAGGCGTTGGGTGAGTGCTGGAAGGTGGAAGAGATTTGAGTCTTGATTTTGAAAGAGAAGTAGTTCGAGAAGAGGACGAAGAGAAAGTTCTGGTTCTGATGTAGGTGAGGAATGGTGGAGATCGAGATGATTTGATCATTCTTTGTCGATTATGGGAGTGGTAAAGAGGAAAGTAAGAAAGTAAGAAAGAGATCAATCTTGTCGAACGAAGAGAGAAAAAGGCCGAGCTGTCGACGAGAAGAAAGCAGTGAGTCAATCCAACCTTGTAGCCATCACCTCCAATCATTGAATCAGATCAAGGATCAAGAATTGAATAGGATGCCAGAACACATTCCACCTCAAACTGCAGCAGAGGTGACTGTCTCTGCCAGCACTTCTGCCACTCCAACCAACTTGCAGCCCCAATCTCAACTCGATCCAATCCCAGCAAGAGGAAAGACAATCTTCATCGACAATTACGATAGCTTCACTTACAATGTAGTACAGGTGAGTCGCTCATTTATCAATACTCCTGTTCGGATGGAGAGAGAATTGCAGAGACAAAGAGAGGCAAGAGGCAACAGAGAAGGTTTCCGAATGAGACCCAGAGTTGCAACGATTAGGCCCTCCCTAGAGCTGCAGTCGATAGTGATGCTGTAATCGAGGCTTGATTAACAGGAAATCTTACTCTGGAGTTCAAAAGAGTTGATGAGTTGAGTCCAAGAGAGAGAAACGACTTGGATCTCGAAGCTTTGTGCATCACCATCTCATCTTCTCATCAGTCTTACTACTACTTCGGGCGATCTGATTCCCTAGGAAAGAATCGTTTGTAACCTTGCAACTCAAAGCAGTCTCTATCGATCAATGCCTCTTCGGAATTGAAGCTGATTCCCTACCTTCCCATTCCCCACCTTCCTTCCTATCTATCACTTTCTCTGACTTGCAGTATCTATCCGAACTAGGTGCTGACATTGTGGTTTATAGGAACGATGAAGTCACCATTGAAGAAATCGAAGCTCAATCTCCAGTCAACATCGTCATCTCTCCAGGACCTGGACATCCTCTAAAAGATTCTGGAATCTCGATTCCATTGATCAAGCACTTCGCTGGAAAGATTCCAATCCTAGGAGTTTGTATGGGATTACAATGCATCTATTCATCCTACTCTGGAATAGTCAATTTCGCAGGTGAAATCCTACATGGAAAGACTTCTCCAATCGAACATGACGGAAGAGGATTGTATTCGAATCTAGGAAAGAATGACGTAGTGGGAACTAGGTATCATTCATTAGCTGCAAAGATCGATACTCTACCAAAGGAATTAGTAGTCACTTCCAGAACTGATTCTGGAGTAGTCATGGGAATCAGACATACCAAATTCGCTATCGAAGCAGTTCAATATCATCCAGAAAGTATCTTGTCAAAAGGTGGAAAGGAAATGTTCAGGAACTTTTTGAGTTGGACCAGTGGAGAATGGGAAGGAAACCCTCAAGCCAAGATTGATGAAAATGCCAAGAGATTAGCTGAGAGTACCAAGGAACCAACTCTAGCCATGAATGGAGAAGGTGTAGGAGCAGCTGCTGCTGCTGCCGGATCTGCTGGATTGGTTGGAGCTGCAGCAGCCAATTCTTCTTCCTCAACTTCAACGAATGGAAAGAACGGATCAGTCGGAACTATTCTAGAGAGGATTCATGTTCAAAGATTGAAAGATATCGCATTCTCCAAATCTCAACCAGGTTTATCTCCAACAGATTTATTGAGATCTCTAGCTCTCCATTTGGCTCCTCCACTCATAGACTTTCCATCAAGACTCACTGCTCATTCTTCTTCTGGTCTACCTGGAGTCATGGCAGAGATGAAGAGAGCTTCTCCATCCAAAGGAGACATCGATCCTCTAGCTCATGCAGGTTTTCAAGCTTTATCTTACGCAAAGGGTGGTGCTTCAGTCATTTCGGTTTTGACTGAACCGAAATGGTTCAAGGGATCTTTGAATGATTTGAGATTGGCTAGAGATGCAGTAGCTTCTTTACCAAACAGGCCAGCTCTTCTCAGGAAGGATTTCATCGTCGATACTTATCAAATCGTAGAAGCTAGGTTGGCAGGTGCAGATACGGTGCTGCTCATTGTCGCCATGCTAGACGATGTCCTCCTCAAAGAGCTTTATGATTATTCTAGAAGTCTAGGAATGGAACCTCTAGTTGAAGTCAACAATCCAGAGGAGATGAACAGAGCTTTGGCAATTGGAGCTAAAGTGGTTGGAGTCAACAATCGAAACCTTCATGATTTCAACGTGGATATGGGAACCACTTCAAGATTGGCAGAGATCGCCAAGGAGAGAGGAATCATTCTATGTGCATTAAGTGGAATCACTGGTAGGAAAGATGTCGAGAAATACGTCAGCGAAGGAGTTGGTGCAGTCTTGGTTGGAGAAGCTTTGATGAGATCGAAAGACAAGGAGGCATTCATCCATGATTTACTAGGTTTAGATTCAAGTCTATCCAAAACCACATCAGCAACGAATGGAATCCCAACTTCAATTTCAACTTCTACTACTTCACCCAATTCACTCAATGGTCTTCCAACATCGAACGATCCTTCGGTTCCTCTAGTCAAGATTTGTGGAATCTCAACTACGGACGCCGCTTTAGCTGCAGTTCTAGCTGGAGCAGACATGATTGGAATGATTCTAGCACCTGGAACAAGGAGGTCTCTTTCACTTCAACAAGCGGCAGACATTTCTGCTGTCGTTCGATCAATCAGAGGTGGATGGGATAATGTCAGAAACGTAGCTGCAGAAGAAAGTAACAAGGCTTTGATTCTCAAAGCTCAGAATCAAATCAATCCAAATTCAGCTTCGGAAGTTCAATTGCCAGAAATCTCTACTCCGACTTGGTTCAATCATTATTCGAATCAATTACGATCCTTACCTCACAAACCTCTGCTAGTCGGTGTTTTTAGAAACCAGCCTCTGAACGAAATCATCAACACGGCAAAGATTTTGAAATTGGATGTCGTTCAGTTACATGGTAGGATTGAAGAAATCGAATGGTCCAAGTGGTTACCTGGAGTTTACGTCATTCGAGTTTTCCATGTAGATGCAAGCGCAAGTTCAAGTTCTACATCTACAGCTGATTTATCTTCAAGTAATCTAAGAGACATTCATAGAACAAACTATCATCATGTCTCTGCTCTGGACACTGCTGGCTCCAAAACCTCGACTACGAATGGAGATGGTGGTTCAGGTCAAACTTTCGATTGGAGTATAGCCAATTCTTTGGCTTATCCTCCAAGTCTGAATGGATTGGAAAAGGATAGAGAATCAAATCCAATCATGTTGGCTGGTGGTTTGACTCCTGAAAATGTTGTCGATGCAATCAAAGCTTTGGCTCCAACTCAGGGAAACGCTTCCTTGGCTCCAGCTCTGCTTGCTGTCGATACTTCTTCGGGTGTGGAGAACGAAAAAGGCGAGAAGGATAATGAAAAGATTAGAGAGTTCGTAAGGAGAGCTAAGACTGCTTTGCTTTGATTTCGTTTTGTTATTTCGATTTCTTCTTCTGCTCTTTTAAACTTATTCTTAGGATGTATTCTGCTGTGTTTTGATCGTCAGTCTCACTTGCTTTCGCTCCTTCAATCCCTGTCTGATGCACTACTTTGGAACATGAGTTGTAGAAAAGAAGAAAAAAGATTCTTTTGGGTATCCTGAGGCTTTTGAGTAAAGCAGAGAGAAGAGAGAGTACTTAAGTTTACAAGAGATGGAGGATGAATACAGTCAAAAGAAGCCGGCATCTTGAAGCGGGATAAGAAGCTGAAAACGAGAATCAAGATCAAGGATTTGGAATCTGATGATAACAGAGTCGATCGACCCTTGCTTCTCCAGAGTCATGTACAGGGAGAACGAGAGCGTGTAAAAAGAGCAGCCATTCGAGAAAGAGAAACCTGTTGAAAGACATCGAAACAGATAAAAAAGATTTGAGAATCGTGGGCTCTCGAGGAGAGAAGGAAATCAAGAAGTATGCTTCGAGAGATCGCTTTCAATCATTTCAATGCCCTCCGATCCTATTGGGATACGATAGTCCTACTCCAAGTCCTTTTGGACCAAAGAACTAGTAAATTGAAGACAGACACGAAAAGCAGAGTGTGGAAAAACAGAAAGTCAATTTTAACTTCTCGAAAAAAGATTCGGGGAGAAGAAAGATGCAGATGCTACTCACCTTTGCATAACAAGTTCGACAGAAGACATTTGAATCATCTCCACCTCTCATTCTCTTTACGGAAGCTGCATCTGCAGCAGAAGGAGGACCTTCCTCCAATTTCCCAGCTTCCAAGTGGTAGAACAAGAATCGCATCTCAAACAAGCTCGATGCCATTTCCTACCTGCTGCAGTCTTTTGTTCAGCAAAGTCTTTTTTTCGAAGAGAAAAAATGAAGAATCAAAGAAAAAGAGGGGGGGGGGGGGGGAAGAAGTAAAAGAATTGAGTCAGAAAGCAATCCAGAAGAAATGTTGACTATATGTGTATAAAGGATGTTTTCGCTCTTCATTAGATGATCCACTTTTGGCTTTCTCTCGCAAGATTTCCCTTCTCGTCCCACTCGTTCTAACTCACAAACTACCTTTTCACATCTAGCACAAAGTGGAGTACCACCAGCTGCAGCAGCAATACTACTACCCAAACCCAATTTGCCAATCCCACTAGTGATTTGATCCGAAGAGACGCCAGAGATAGGAGCATGACTCAAAGGAGCTGGAGAAGCAATCTTTGCAGTATGAGAAGCGCCTGGTAAAGTTTTCCTCTTTGGTTCTGGTAGACCTCCTCCATCATGAGGAGCTCTAGAATTCGATGAGTTCAAAGGGGGAGCAGAGACGCTTCCAATAGTAGAGGAGAAAGCTTTGGTTTGATGAGAAGGAGGAGGAGGATCTTGAGGAAAAGAGATTTGAGAATGTTGAGCATTTGAACCCAAACTTTGACGATATTCATTTGAACCTGCTTTTACTGATTTAGGTTTCCCAACACCAACTCCTTGAGATGAAGGTAGATTTTCAGGTCTGGAATATAAAGCTTGTCTTTCCTTTTCCAATCTTCTTTTTTCTCTTTCCCTTTCTCTGAACTCTTCATCCCAACCTATATCTTGATCCAATCCTTCATCTTGATTTCCATCCCCATTTGCATTTTCATTGATGGATTGTTCCAGTTGTTTAGTAGAAGTACGTGGAACTATACGAGGCATTTCTGAAGAACCAGAAACGGCTTCATCTAGAGATCTTACATTCCTCTCCAATGTATGATCTCTATTGATGTTTGAAGTTGAGGTAGATGACAAAGTTGAAGGTTTGAAAGGAAGTTGATTGGAAGAAGATTGTCGATTTGTTGAAGTAGAATTAGAAGAAGTCGGTATCTCCGCACCACTTCTACCAGTGACTCTAATCATTGGAACTTGATCTTGTAAATCCAAAGAATCCCTCTCCACATCATCATGATTGAACGAGTCATCAAGTCTAGAAGATTGGATGGATGTCGTCTGATAATTCGAGTTGTTAGTTGGACTGATTGGAAATCTATCTCTATCCTTGTCTCTAGCGATCCCGTTCCTAGAAGGAGTCAAGTTATTGGTTGAAGGTGAATTTTGACTTGAATGAGTACCACTGGGTATTGTTGGATTCAAAGGGACGGCAGTACTGAATCCACCTTTTCCAGTTCCTAGATGAGCTCGATGACAGTTTTTACAATAAGGTTGACCTTCGTGTTCCAATAACAGAGTGGAATCTAACCTTTTGTTACAAGTGACGCATGTGAGACAAGTCTTGTGATAAGGAAGAGCGGATGGCCCAATCACCTGAAAAGAGAGAGAGAGAGAGAGAGAGAGAGATAAGGATGGTGTTGTTGTTAGGATAGGATGCTGCGTGGAGGTGCAAGTAATAAGTATGGGATGAATGAGATTGAGAATGACACTTGCCTGTTCTGCCAAATAGACTGATTTCTCACATCTTGCACATTTAGGAGCTTGGATTCCAAACCTAGGCGGCATCTTTGCAGAGAATGGATGAGGAGAATAGTGATAGTGGGTGGTTCAAGATGAACATCGCAGCTTCTCATCCACAACTAACTAGCACAGAATGCCATCAGCAACCACCAATCAGAATCAGAATCAGAATCAGAATCAAGGATCAACTTCAACGAATGAGTTTGTGGCTCCAATTCCAAGAGACGCAAGGCTCGTCGCTCTGATTCTGGCAAGCATGGGAATAGACGATTGCGAACCTGCCGTCCTCATTCAATTACTCGAATTCGCTCATAGTCAGTATTCAATCGAGATGGTTGTTGGATTGAATCGAATCAAAGGTGCCAATGGAAACAACACATGAGTTGGAAGATGCAGTGTCCACAGCTCAAAGAGATAGCATCATCAATTCTATCTAGGCTGCACAGCTACTCATCCATCCTATCTCTTGAGTGGCTTTCCTTGTTCTGGATATCAGCTCTCGTTTCTTCAGATTAGTTGTCTTGCATAGGCTACCTCACTTGAAACAGATCCCACCCATCTCGTTCCATCCTCTGACAAGTGGTCTCTCTCTCACCCTTCTCTCTCCCTCTTTTCTCAACATGCCCTTCTGACAATCCTCAAAGAATACACTCATGATGTTCTTTCCGATGCTCTAGTCTATTCTGACCACGCTTCCACTCGTCAGGGCGCAACTCAAATCTCATTGGAAGACGTTCAGCTGGCAGTTCAAAGTAGAGTCAATTACAGTTTCACTTCCCCTCCTCCAAAAGAAGTGAGTACAACGATATCTGTTTTGAGGGTTTATTCAAATCGAATGTATGTGAAGCTTTTAGAGATCCTCTGGGAGAATTGAAACTATATGTAGAATTCTAATTAGTAGAAATGTCCCCCTTCCTTTTTTAATCTTTTCGTTTTTGCTAATCCTTTTTTTCTCTCTGTTTCTTCACACCTCAAGATGCTCATATCCCTAGCTGATTCGCTAAATAGAGTCCCATTACCCTTGATTTCAGAAGGGGTTTCTCTCAGGTTACCTCCTCCAAATCAACGTCTGACCAATGTCAATTTCTCAATCATTCCAGATGAATTACCTGAAAGGAGAAAAAATAAACCTCAAGATCAAGATCAAAATGCAAGTAATGTTCAATCAAATGGAAATGGAAAGGAAGGTAGAATCGAAGATGATGATTATGATGAAGAAGAAGATGAAGTAATTGGAGATGTTTCAATGAAAGAACCACCATCTGCTCCATCTAATATTAATAATTTACCTTTGCAGCAAAACATGGGGAGTTTAGGAAAGGAACAAGAACAGGAATCTAGAGGTACAAAGAGAAGTTTGGAAGAAGATGAAGATTATGATTGATAGGAAAAGATGATGATGATGTTGTTCGTTGGAGAAATTGGGGTTTTGATTATCTTCTCTTCTTGTATTAGTTTGCACAATGGTAACGATTGTATTTGTATTGATTCAGGCGGATCTGTCAACTTTGGAGAATCATAACAGAGATTTCGAGAACATGGATAAATTGTTGATATAAAATTACAGTTGATTTAGAGAATGAGATTGGTTGATTGTCACAGTTCTACTTTACTCTTCTTCTTCTTCATCCTCTTCATCTTCATCATCAGTCACCTCGTTATATTCGATGATTTCATGTTCTCCTTGCTCATCTTCTTGGTCTCCCGAAGATTCTTCCTCACTAGAATCGTCCTCTGCTTCTTCTTCTTTAACGAATGAAAGTTCTTTCCTCTCGACTTGTTGCTCATTTTCCAATTCCAATTCCTCTTCATTTTCATCTTCTTGAGTTGATTGAGCTTTTCCACTCTCTTTCATTTCAAAAGCGAAATCATCTTCATCCAATAATTCCACTTTCCCTTCATCTTTCAACTCTCCAATAACATTTTCTAAACCTTCCAATTCCTTCAATCTACTTTCGATTTCATCTTCCAATTCTTCATCTTCGATTTCATTTCCATCCCAATCTGACAAATCTTCTTCTTCAGTATTGAACCATTTCATAATGTCTTTCCTTTCATTCAATCTATCGAGATATCTATCGCTCAAATCAACCTTTTCAATGGTTAGAGATTCCAAAGGATACTCCAGATAGATTCTTCGATCTGCCAAAGAACTTCCAGATTGGATTTGAGGTCTACGTAAGAATGGTGAATTGAAATCGATCTCTTCTGAGAGATCATCTTGATCAAACCGATCGTCTGAGATTGCTTCTAGATCACCTTCTTCATCTTGGCTTGGATCCCTTCTAGATGGATTTTTAGCTTGAGTCTGAGGATGATGACTAGAACTGAAAGTGGAATTGAAAAGATCGTTCAATCCAAACTTGGTTCTTTTTCTTTCGAATGTAGCCTCTTCATTCTCATGATTGAGATTCTCATCTCGAACGACAGAAGTTGAAGCTAAACCATTAGAGAATCTCGTAAATGAATGATGAAGTTCGCTCTTTGGATCATTCTTCTTTTTCAACAAATTGGAAATCAGCTTTTCTTCCTGATTGAAATCATTCAAATCTTCATTCCGAGTCTCATCCAGATGTTCTTCTAATACTTCGTTACTTTCCATCCTAGATCTTTTCCTTTTCTTACTTGTTGTTTGTGATCTGTTCAAGCTGTAGTTCTCATTGGTCTCATCTCCAGGAATGACGAAAAGACTTTGAGGATGGTAAAAGTTCAAAGGAATTTCATCTTGACGATATTCGTGTATTGGCTTAGGCATTTGGTTGGAACTTGATGGTTGAGGCAGATTGAGGAGAGGTGGATTCAAACGATATCTTTCGAAGGATAAGTCATCCTCTTCGGAAACTTCTTGGAAAGCAGTTGGATCCAAATCGGATGCTATGTCTGGATAAAGAGTTGCAACGGCTTTGAAGACATGCTGATTGATCGAGATCAGTGTGGGAGAAAAGTGAGCAAAATGATATCATCGTCAGCAAAAATCAGAGAAAAACCAAGAGAATAGATGTTTCGATAGCTCGTTCTTCCGACATCTTCTTGTCTCACCCTTTTCTCGACAATCTCTGTTCCTGGTATTCCTCGTGTCGTCTTTCTCTGACGTTGGACTCTCTCAGTCTGATCTTTAACTGTCGGTTCCACTTTGAGGATCGTTTCTGAAAGGATCTCTGTAATGAACGAGTTGAGATGAGCAGAGAGTTCCGCTATGATGTTTGAGTCTAGAGGGTCCGGTACTCTATTGACGGAAACAGAGAAATTCCGAAAATGGAAATAGGTTAGAAAGAAGAGACTATTCTTTGCCGAGTTGAGAGTTGGAAAGACTTACCCGAAGACTTTGTCCAAACTCCTAAAATTCAAAGAATCAACCACCAAATCCACCCTATTTCTCAAAATCTCTTTGACATTATCGATTCTATCTCCAATACCTAATCTATAATCTGTCAGACCTTGTCCAGTTTCCTTAATCAACATATCAAAAGCTTCCTTGTCTTCCATCTCTATCCATTCCTCTGTGACTTGATTTGCAATTTTGAATTTCTTGTAGAAATTGATGTTCTTCTCTATTGGATTCAATGTGGCATCCTTTCTGGCTTTAGATGAAGATGAAGGCTTCAATCGAAATCTAGATTGATTACTTTCAAAGGCAATTGGATTGTCTTTAGCTAAGTGATCAAAAACTGAAATCAGAGAAGAAATCATTGAAGAAGATTTAGAACCACCTAGATCTCTAGAGATCAGATCTGGTCTCAATTTGGAATGTCTTGCAATTGAACGGAAAAATAACGGAAAAATTTAATCTTTTCTAAAGGAGAGAAAGATTCTAAAATCAATCTGTCTGTTGGAGATAATCTGACTTGTTCTTCTGCTTCTTGATCCAAATCCATTTCTTCGTCTTCTGAATCTCTCTCGACTTGCAATCCTAGATCAACGTCTAGAGTCGTATAATCATCACTAGGATGCATTCTTTTTTTTGAATTCCATCAATTCATGATTGAACAATCTCTCATAATAGATGTTGGAAGCTAGAGTTGGATGATGAGAGCCCTCTTTGACGAGATTTGATCTTTTTTGGAATCTTGATGAGACCACGGACTATTTACTGGATACTTTGGTTTGAAGGTTGTTTTTTTTCTCCACTTTCTTTCGATTCTATCGTATTCTAATATCGAACAAGAAGAAGGAAGAAGAAGGCGAGGTTGTGGATTGTCAGCGTGATGAAAGAAGAATGGATGCTTGACAACGAGAGCAATCACCAACCTGCATGTTTGGGATCCTTTTGCTTTACTTTGTTTGTATGATCTAGATTGGACTGGTAGAGGAATCGCTTGATTCTGAACTTTGACTTGCAGAGTCAGAGCTGGAATTCGAGTCTTGAGATTCAGATTGGGATTCTAGTTCTGATTCTGATTCCTCATCTTGATCTTGATCCTCATCAACTGTCTCTGCTTTCCTTTAGATTTCTCAGATTGATATTCCATCATCGAAGCTTCCATCCAATCAAGTCATGATTTTGTACTTGTACTGATGGTAAGAAAGCAAAGATGAAAATTTTTGAGTTTCGACTCGAAAAAAGTTCAGATTTCGGCCGATCTAGAGGCCTACAGCATATGCTCTCTCTCTCTCTTTCTCTCTATCTTCCATCAACGCTCAATTCTCAGATCATTTCCAGCAAGCGAACCAATCCTGAATCGAGCTATCTCCTGATACGAGCATCATGACGCGAACGACGCACTTCAACGTTGGATCCAAGATACCAGTTTATGCCCTTTGCTTTCTGGATGATGATCATCTAATCTACGCTGGTGGTGGAGGAGCAGGTAGATCTGGAGTTTCAAACTCTATCAGATCAGTCAGGATCAATCTAAAGAGTCAAGGGATGGATCTGTTGAATGAATTGGCTTTATCAAGAGATCAAGACGCTCCAATGGCAATCGACCTAGACTTGAAATCAAACACTTTGGTCGCTGGAATCAATCAGGAAGAGGATCAGTTAAAGAAGGGAGTCAATCAATTGTTGAGATTCTTTAACGTCGAATTCAGTAAGGGAAAGAAGGAAAAGGTGGTGGATTCAGAGGCAGACAAGGATCCAGAGGGGAATCAGAGGTGAGTGTGCAATCCAGATGGTCCAAAGTAGTTTCACGAATCGCCAATCATGAGTTTTGCGTAAAGGATTTCATGTTTCCATGCTCGAAAGGAATGGACTTTTCGCGCAAGCTGAGCTACCATGAAAGAGAAAGCGGATTCAGAGGTTCTCTAATCAAGTTCTCATCTTCTAATCGTTTTCTGCGACTTGATCCTCTAACCCAGTCCGGATGCAACAGTCAAGGTCACTTTTTCCAAAGCTGCAGATTCAATCGATATCACCGATCCGGAGCAGTATGTCGTGAGTACAACAAAAGCCGAACTTCAAGGAGAGCCTTCTTTCGATGTTCCCTTATCTGCAGTTGGAACTCTCATCTCTTCATCTCTTCATCTCTTCATCTCTTCTTTCTTGCTTTTCTTTCTCTAATTCTCTGGTTCTACTTTTTTGCTATCCTTAGAAAGTTCTCCGATTCTCCAAAGATGCTCGAATGCTAGTGGTCGGAAGTAACGGATGGGAAAACTAGCTCTTCATAAATTCCCATCTCTAGATCCAGTTTGGAAACCAACAACATCAAACAAAGCTCCTCCTTCAAATTCTTCAACAAGTTCAATACCAGATTTTCAAAATGAAGAGATATACGATTCCGAATTCTCTGAAGATTCGAGATTGGTAGTGATTGCATCTTCTAGTAAATTGAAAGTTTATGACACTTCTTCTCCCTCTTCTTCAACAAAAGAAAAAGAAGAATCAAACGCAAACGTTGATAGAAATGGAATCCCTTTGGCTATTCAAACGATTCAAAATCCAGCTTTGGGAAATTCAGGTCCTTGTTCTTTTAGATCGGCTAGGGTTTGGTAAGGAGATCCAGAGAAAAGGTGGAACTAGAGAAAGGTTATTCACTGTTGTCAATTCTAAAACTTCAAAGGGTAAAGTCAGGAAATCCTTTTTATCTGCTTGGGATGCAGATACTTGGGGAATTGATTGAAACTAGGAATCTTTCGGATAAACCAGTGACTGCCTTCGATATTAGGTGAGTTTTGAAACGGCTTTCCAAAGTTGTCCTTTTCGAACTCTATAAGACTTTCTTTGTTCCTCATGAAAGCTTTCTGAGTGGAGTTTCGTAGTCGATCGAAAGATCGATAGGATGCAACTTTCAAAGTCGATTGCCATTCATGTTCGAATCTTCTGATCTCTTGCCTCTCCTTTCCTTTCTTTTCTCTTTTCCAAACCTTCCATCATATCTCTGTTTTGTTTTCGCTATGGCTTCGTTCCCATAGTGCCGATGGGAAATTGCTCGCCTATGGATCATCAGATCTAAGCGTAGGAGTCCTAGACGCTGTTACATTACGAGTGAGTTGAGTTTCCCATTGAAACAGCTTCTGAGATTTCATCAAAACTCTCAGCATTCTCAAAAAAAGTCAACTTCTCTTTCCAAACACTAACTGATTCTCCCTCCTCTCTTGCTTCAGCCAATTCTCCGAATCCTTCACGCCCATTCCTTCCCACCAACCTGTCTGAAATTCTCTCCAACAGGTTCTATTCTCATTTCAGCCTCTGCAGATAATACTTTACGAATCATTGAAATTCCAGAGAATTGGAAAAAACAATGGTAACTCTCTTTTGGTCAAGTTGAAAGAAGGTGGAAATAATCTCGTCACTTTGTTGTTGGCTTTCTTTTTGGTCTTTTTGGCTTGGTATTTACAAAAGACTTTTAATGGGACTAAATTGGGATCTAGTTGATAGGAAACGGAATAGCAGAAGAGTTTGTTATCTGGACAAGGGGCAGAGAGAGAAACATCTTTTGTAATTTTGGAAATCTCTCTTTAGGGAGACGAATCGTTTGTAGTTGCCAAATGCTAGACTTATACAATCATTGTTCATGCTTTCCTCTCTGATAACTGGAAAGTCCATTTTCTTCATGTGGATATCTCATTCGATTAAAAAAGAGAGCATGTTGATATATACACAGAGAGAAGCAGAAGTGGGTAATCAACGTTTTGAAAGGTTTAAAATAAGATAGATAGATATGAAAGCAGATGACGATTGACTTTGGCGGCAAGAAACATTGATAAAGTACTTTGAGAATAGCGCAATGGAAGGAAAACTTGCAGTCACAGAAGATCAATGACCGAGGAAAGGATTGAACCTTTTAGGTGAATTAGAAAGAGTGGATTTTGGATCTTTACGTTACAGGTCGCTTCAACAAAACAGCTCCATCTTCATCAACTTCCTCTGAACTTCCACTTCCACTTCCACTAGTTGCAGTTCTTCTTTCCAAAGGTTTCGTAGCATCTGAAGTTGCAGAAGTAGTAGCAGAGGCAGCATTCTTGGATTTTTCACCTTCACTCAAGAGTCCATAGTCTTTAGCTTCCGAACCACTTGTTCCTTCTTTCTTCAAAGAATCGGATTGTAACCTAGCTTTCTCTTGTTGGCGTTTTGCAGCTGAAGAAGCGTTGCCAGTTCCAACGATGAAGGACATCCATCTTGCTACTCCTCCTAAATGCGAAGGTGGAGCTCCTCCAGAAGGTGAGGAGTCGTTCTCATCTCGAAGCGAATCCATCCTTTTCAGTTCGGAGAGCATCAAGTCTCTAACTTTTGTTGTGAGTTCGTTGACGTCTTCAGGTTTGAGATCTTTGGTTGGGATTGGTGGTAGGACTAAAGACGAGAGGGAAAGCAAAGATTCGAGAGTGAGTTGGATGTCTATGTCAAGATCTCTTGCTGATCACAAATCATCTCACTAGCTCACCTTTGATGTTGATTGTACCAGACTCGAACCTGGTCTTTCCATCGAACAGCCTGTGATAGTTTTCGCAGACGACTGGAACGATTGGAACTCCACTCTGAACAGCCAAGTGGAAGGCACCCTTCTTGAACGAGAGCAGATCTGGGAAGGGTAAGTTCGAACGAGTACCTTCTGGGAAAATCCAGAGAGAGATCTGTGAGGCATTCGTTCAAGGGCGAGAGATCGAAAGGTCAGAGGTTTGAAGAGGAAGAGCTAAAGAGGCCATGCGACGCTCGATTGTGATAGATCCAGCTTAAACAGCAGCTTCCGAACAGCAGAGAAGTTACTCTCTCAGTTATCTCATTTGGATTCGAGATCAGACTTGAGCTGTTCTTGAATGTTCTTCAGAGGAAGAGATTCGGAATCAAGCTGTTTCCCTCTTTGCCCCAAAACTTTTGAACACTCACTCCCTTGCGCTTCATGTCGTTTCCGACCTGATCGAAAGCTTTGATAGCGTCGTGCTTGTTCTTTCGATTGATGAAAACAGCACCAGAGAGAGCCACTAGAAGAGCGGATCGAGAGAGAGAGAGAGGAAGGGAAAGGTCAGTTGAGTACAAGTGGACTCGAGGTAGGACAAGATTCCTTTGCAATCCTACAGCTCTGTCTCGTTTGAGATAGGAGATTCGACTAGCTCTTGTATATTCCATCATCTCAAGAAACACTTTTGCTTAGAAGGGTACGCCTCGATCTATTGATCTGATCCACAGCATCTTCCCCCAACTTCGACTCCACTCTGTTACTCACTGAATTGACCGAGCAAAGGAGCATATTTCCAGTTCCTGCTTTGCCATGATACTAGCGAATTTAGGGAATATCCTACCCAGATAAAGGATATCGATTCCAGTCTGATGATTCCCAAACCAGAACAGCAGGATTTCCATTCTTGAAATGTTCTTCACCTTGAACCTTGAATTTGATTCCAGTCAAGAGTACCAGCCAAAAGATAGAAAGATCTAGCTACGATC
The DNA here is from genome assembly GCA_030280995.1 of Hemileia vastatrix. Lineage (NCBI taxonomy): Eukaryota > Fungi > Basidiomycota > Pucciniomycetes > Pucciniales > Zaghouaniaceae > Hemileia > Hemileia vastatrix. Next base: position 38,762 of record JASXTE010000116.1, on the reverse strand, counting down.
CAATTGATCTTAAACCTTTGACCTGGAATCAGAGATAGAACGATTGCAGATAGAACGCCAAAGATGGAACAGATTCCGAGGGAAGAGACGTAGATGAAAGTGTTTAGATAGAGTCTTGCTCTTTGAGAACGAGGGGATAGGATTGCTAGAATGAGAAAAGAGGAAAGAGCTGAATAGCTCAATGTTTTGGTAACCACTGCCATCAGAGTCGAAAGCGTTTCCCAGAAGCTCATAGAGATTGAACAGAGAACAGAAGTTGAAGAGACTTGACGACTTTGAAGATTGATGCTGCTGGAAGAAGTGCAGACTGCTTTGCGAGCTTTTGCGCTTGGGGATCTTGACTTTTCATCACCACCGAAAGTGCCTCTACTTCAGAATCAAGTCGAGTTAGCTTCTATAGTCTTGAAATGACACAAAAACGAAGCGCCAACACCTTGACGTCTTGCTTAACGCGATATACTTCTTCTTCGAGCGAAAGGAGCAAGCCTACGGAAGTGATGGGCATGCCTCGGAGACACTCAAGGCAATTCTGGTCTAAAAAGTTCGAAAGAGATTTCAGAGACAAGAGCAAGAGCAAAATTCGATTTCGATACGAAAGGAAGGTAGACAAAGTTATGGGCTGAGAAGAAGACGAAGTAGGAAGTACAAATTCAAGAGAGTGAGAAGCAAGTAGTTCTTGAGGCACGAGAGAGAGTGGGCACGAAGTGGTATGAAAATGGAAAGATACTGTTACGTAGTCTAGGTAGAGGCAGAAGCAGTGGCAGAAGATGAGTTGAGAGCGAGATTTAGAACCACTGGCAGTAGTGGAAGAAGAAGAAGAAGAAGAAGAAGAAGAAGAAGAAGCGACGGCCTTGTTTGGAGGATTGTAAAAGACTCCGAATCCACTTCCTTGGTCCATTCCCATCGGTTTGTAAAGAACTAATGTTAGAACCATTTGGAGAAGATTGCAAGTTCTTGTTGAAGTCGTCAATGTTACAGTTGACAGATTTGAAGATTGGTTTAAAGATTTGATCCTTGACAGCGTTCACGACCTCGACCAGTCCCTGCGACTTGACCTGGAGCTACGTCTACCAAAGCTGAAAGAGCGAAACATCCAAGATCTGCAGGTTCAGTTGGAAGATTGATCTCGAGAGGAGTGAACCTTCCATCGTAAGTTCTACCCAAAGGCTGTGGAGCGAACAAGAAGAGATCGGCCAATGTCCGCAAGTAGATCGACGAAAGAATAGGCGTTTGGAATTCTGAACCAGTTTTCTGGGAAGGTTTTCGTTACGACTGGAGAGAAAGGATAAAGGTCGAGAATGGGAAAGAAGCAGAGAAGATGAGAAAGAAGCAGAGAAGGAGACAAGGAGACAATGAGGAAAAGAAGACGAGAGCGAGCGAACGATTTCTTTCGAGGCTCTTGAAGGCTCTATACTCACTAGAAAGGAGCGATGTTCTTGTAGTCTGCAACGTCTGGAGCAGTTCCATTGGCAATGGACGAAAGTCAAAGCTCTGGTGGCGTAGTTGACGAAGAAGTTGGGTCCATTTGTGTATTCTGGATTGGTAGCTCTAGAGGTCTCGATGTTTCTCTTTGCGTTGTGCTTGAAAGCCTCTTGGTTGAAAAGACCTCCACCGTAAGTGTTGGCATCCTCGACCAAACGGTCCCAAAGAGTTTGGTTGAAAGAGTGATCTGTGGAAAAGAAAGTGAATGAGAGACGTTGTGTCAGAGTGAAGCATTTAGAGAAAGGTTCTCCTATCTGAATGAGAAGACTACTCACTGTCGCCAAATGCAGCATCACTTCTACTGATTGAACCATCGAGCTCGAATAGACCGTGTCTATCATACCCCAAGCAGGTCCTAAGGTATTTGGGACTCTCGAATCTTGACCTCCCAAAGAATACTTCCCAGTGACGATATCTCCACCTGCCAATAGACCGAGCACTGAAAGTCCAACTCCGAGATCGAAGCTCATCGAGTAAGCTTCTTGAATGGCGTTCGCTGCTTCAGCAAAAGTCGTGATACCATCTCTGGAGATGTATCCATGATTGGCGAGAGTGCTGAAGGCGAGAGAGTGGCGGAATAGAAAGTGGAAAGTGTTAATGTCGGCTCAGTACTTGAGCGTTTGAGTCGTTCTCTAGAAGAATGGAAAAAAGACTCACTTCAATGTTGGGCAAAGACCTCTGACATCAGTTGGACCTGGTGCTTGATATTGATGATTTGGGTCGTCACCTGGAATAGCCTTGAGTCCAGTCTCGTGAGGAGTTGGGATGTCCAAGTGTTGCAGAATGCCAGTCAAAGGCTCGAGTAAACCACCGATCAAACCTCTTTCTTCGAAATGACGTTTGGCTGCCTTTGGAGTCAAGACTCTAGCGTTAACATCAACATCTTCGTCTCTCTCTTCCATACGAGCCTTGATGTGAGCAGCTTGTTCAGCCAAATGTTCTGGTAGAGCGTCTGCTCTAGGAACCAAACCTCCAAGACCGATGGGAGATAGTAAACCTGATAGAGGATCGAGTAGAGGGGGTCTGTAGAGAGTTTGGAAGAGCAATGGAGAAGCGATCGATCGGAAGAATGATAAATGAAAAGAGAGATAGAAGAGAAAGGGATGAGAAACTTGTACTAACATCTGCATCGCTCAGCGCTCATCGTCATACTCACGGGTCTTTATGGTCTCCATCTTGACGACCTTCGTCACGAGCAACAACTGCTTTGGGTGCTGGGATCTCTAGACCTTCTCCACGGAAGTAGCGAGCGGCGACATTCTCTGGTACTTGTCCTCTCTCGACGAGTTGCTGCATAGGACAAGCAGCGAGAGCGGCGGTGGCGAGGGTGAGGAGAGGGGTAAAAGAAGCGAGAAGTTGGACCATGATGGAGAGAGAGATGGAATGGGGCTGGAGAGGAATGGAGGAGTGAAGAAGAGAAGATTTGAAATGGGAGACAGAGTAGAAGCGGCTCCACTGAAGTCTCCATTTTATACCTCTCTCCTCGAGCAATCAGATGGACTACGTCGAGGGGAAGACGATTCCTGATGTCATGAATGCAAGGGTTTCAAGTTTTTGAGTTTGCCATGTTATCAGAGCTTTCGGTCGAATCTGTAGGTAGGAGAAGAGATTAATAGACGACGTTGAACAGTGAGGTGCTCGAAACTCGAAAGTCGAAGACGAGCACGTCTGTCGAGAGTAAAATTGATCAATATTCGTGCTTCTTTATGTACAACGTATAGTTTTTGGTCGTGCTTGGGGTTTCGGTGAGGTATTGGAAAAGAGATGAACACGATTGGAGGAAAAGTATGGGACCCCAGTCGATTGGCGCACGAAGGGTCCCTGATTTTGATAGCTTCTTTTTTGCCTCTGCCGAAACAACTCACCGTAGGCTCAACGATCCGAGAGATCCTTCCATTTGACAGAAGTCCGTGTTGATCGAGGCAAAGAAAAGGCGAAGATCGCCACAGAAAGAAGCAAATCTTATCGCCGAGTGGTGTGGAGGTGGAGAGTGTCGCAGAAGGAGAGAGATAGAGGCCTTCGTTTCCCACTTGCGAGAGAATCTGATTCAATTTCGTGTGTACCAATCACGATGGCACAATAGCAAATGAAATGAGTGAGGTGGAGACGTGGAGTGTAGAATCGAACGTCGAATATGTAGGCGAAGAAAGGTTTGAAGCTTGCTGCTTGAAGCACGAACGCACTATTATATCGGTCAAAAGTCTCTCCATCTTGCACAATCTAGCTTCTTGTACTGACAGAGAAAATCGATCTTCTGGCCTCTATCTCATCTTCTGACATTTGCGTCTATTGTCTGGAGAGGTTGAAGAGTTCGTCGTTCCGTCCGAAACGAACGAGACTAGTCGAACAACAAAATACGTGCCCACGGAAGTCTCTGCTTTTCTCTTCTCTTCGAAGCTTTTCAATCTTCTTTCCCATCTCATTCATCGATTTGGACAGAATCAGAACACTGGATTCTTCTTCAAAGGTCTCTACTGAACATTCGGTCCACTCTGTCATGGCCTCAACCGATACGAAGCGAAAATCATCTTTCACTTTGGGGAATCTCAAAGGTGAGTCAAAGCTCTGTGAGGTCATGATGCTCTCCAGCGCTGCAGACTCATGCTAACTACTCTCCGATACTCAAATCTTCAATCTAGGCTTGACGCTCCTTATTCTAGGAGCACTTTCCATCTCTCTTTGGACGGGTCAGTTGGACAGAGGTCTCCTCTCGGTGCCTCAACTCAGCTTCAATCGAGCTTCGGACAACTACAGACTAGATCCAAACTTCAACAAAGATGCTGAACCACAAGATAGATTCTATGACTGGACGATTAGAGCGAAAGAGATTGGCTCCAGACGGGGTCATGAGAGATATGATCACAGTCAATGGAAGGAGTCCAGGACCTACAATCGAAGGTGAGCTGCTGCGGAGACGTCTTTCGAAAGATTTCAAAGCTATGAGCTCGACTTGGTTGCAGAGAAAATGGAGAGAGCACTCATATCTTTTCACTTTTCATTCGCAGCAAATGTTGGAGATACAATTACTGTCCGAGTGAAGAATCGACTCCCATCCAATCTCACTCAAGAAGCCTTTTGATAGGTTTTTCTACTCAGATGACAGAAGTCCACTCAAACAAAGACAGACTCTCAGGTAGCTCTTCATTGGCATGGGCTCTCGATGCGAGGAAATCCTCAATCAGATGGAGCTCATGGTTTCACTTCTTGTGCCTATGGTCCAGGATCGGAACACACTTACAAGTTCGTACTACACGAACAAGACAGTGGAACTCACTGGTGGCATTCGCATGTAGGAATGTCAAGGTCAGATGGTCTCTGGGGAACGTTGATCGTTCACAGCAAAAAGGAAAGAGAAGCTCTCAAGAATGCGAGAACTCTCTCTTCCGGAACTTCAAGCACGAATCTAGATTGGGACGAGGAAGAGATCATAACTCTAGGTGATCATTATCATTCGACTGGAGCTGAACAGCTATCTTGGTTTATGTCGAGGTATAGTTTGGGATTCGAGCCAGTTCCAGAGTCGTCTCTGATCAACGGAAAGAACTCTTTCGATTGCAAAAGAGCAGTCAATCCAACTACCGAATGTTTACGAACCTGGGGCTCGGCTAGGTGGCAAACATGCCGAGCTTGTGTTTGACAAGAGAAAGAGGTATAGATTGAGGATCGTCAATGTTGGGTGAGTGACTTTAAATGAGCTCGAGACAAAATCGGCCAATTTCGAAAGAAAGCTGTCACTTTCCATTCTAATGCATTCTAATGCGATTCGGTCTCTCCTTCTCGAATGACAGAGCTGTTGCCGATCAAGTTTTCAGTATAGACGCTCACTCTCTGACTGTGATAGAAGCAGACGGAACTCTCATTGAGCCTTTGACAGTTCATCGTCTACCGATAGCACCAGGTCAAAGATATTCGGTCCTTCTCAACCACCTACATCTTTGGACGTCAACTCTGAGATCCATCAAGAGTTTCTTCTTCGATCGGAAATGGATCCTGCATGCTTCAACATTCCCAATCCAGCTCTCGAACTCGAAGCGCTGGCCATCGTTTCGCTATCCTGGTACTAGAGACCCAACAAAGTCAAGCTCTGGTCATCGAACTAACAGTGCTGGACTGGAACTTCGAAGCAGAGGACTGGAGATCAGCAGGTCGAGCTCAAGTTCGAAAGTTCAAGTCCTTCCCAAAATCAGAGCCTTGGAAAAAGATCCCAGAGCCAGGAGTCACAAATGAGCCTTGTCACGATCTGGAACCTTCTTCTCTAGTTCCATTGGTCGAGGATAGAGCTCCAGAATTCCATCCAGAGTTGGACACTCGAGTAGTCATCTCTGCAACCTTACCCAAGTTGGACAAACACAACCTTTCGCCGATGGGCTACTTAAATAGATCAACTTGGAGAGCAGACCCTTCTATGCCATTACTTCAGAAGTATCTTCAAGCCACCGATCCGAATAATGAGATGGATACGACCTGAATGAACGATCAAGAGCAAGATTCACGGCCGCAAGCAGTTGGTCATCAATCCTTCGATAAGTGAGAAGAGAGTCGTGGAATTGATCTTGAACAATCGAGACGAAGCTCCACATCCATTCCATCTTCATGGTCACAAGTTCTGGGTTCTAGAAACTCATGAATCGACCTTTGGTGAGTTCTTGAATCGCGGAGCTCTTTGAAAGCTTCTCCTCTTCGATTTCTCTTCTGAATCTTCTTTGTTTCATCGCTATCGCTTCCAGGTTGGGGCACGTACGAGGATCAAGGCCAGTCTGCTAACTACGACTTGAGCAAAGCAATCAAACGCGATACTCTCAATGTTTCCAACTAGAGGTTACGCCGTCCTGCGATGGTGGGCTGACAATCCTGGAGTTCACGCTTTCCATTGGTGAGTTTGTATCTCTGGTATGGATTTGGTGAAGCTTTGTTGAAGCTTTGCTCAAAAGCATTTTGATTTTCTCTCTTTTCCTCTTCCAGCCACGTTCTCGTTCACATGGCAAGTGGAATGGCGATGTCTTTCGTTGACCAGCCAGCTCTCCTCTCAAATATGTCGATCCCTTATGAAAAGTGCGAGGTTTGATTCTCGCTAGACTGTGTATCCTTATTTATCTCCTAACTCAAACGATTCAGGAATCGCTCCAAATGTCACGGATATCTTTTCACTCTGAACTCGCCTGAAAACATGATCGATGATCAAGAGCTAGTAGTAATACAGAAAGGAAATGCTTTTGTTCTTCACTTCGCAGCTAAAGTTGTGACTACTTCTCGAAAGTTAGTCGCCATGTCTCTCATTTCGTTCTCCCGGAGATTTCACTGGAAGAAAAGAAAGCGCACGAAAGCAAGCGGTCAGTGAACAGTCGTAGGCGGACTAGATACAGCAAAAGAAGAACAGACTCACCCAGCAACTCGACGACATCGAGAAGGATGCGATGCTGTGACAGAAAGAGAACGAAAAAGAGAAAGCGATGGAAATGTTCAGTCTTTGTCGCAGGTCGACTTGAGAAGTCGACGTTCCGCAAACCTACCTTGGACCAATCAAAGATTTTGGGCTCCCAATCATCGGAGTCCTTCCTGAAGAAACGAAAGAGACGACGAGGAGATCAAGCGATGTCAGAGACTTGAGAAAAGAGACGAAGACGAGGATTTCGATCCGTTTCTTTAGCTTCGACTCACTTATAGGCAGGCCCCAACAACTCTTGACACAGTTCCCTAGCTTGAAGCGTCAAGTTGTGCTCCAAGAGATGATTGACATACTTGAAAAAGAAAGCATCCCACTCAGTTTTGCTTTCCAAAAGCAGAGCTGCTTTGAGTCTAGCTTCGTAGTGTCGAAGAGTGACTGTCTGTTGGAAAGTGGCCTTTGATTCTTGAGGTGAAGAAGAAGCAGGCTTGACACCACTGTTATTCCTAGCTTGAACCAGTTTAGAAACTTCATATTCAATGAGAGCGATTGGATTGTCCTCATCAGGAACAGAGATGAATTTCCAATCCAAACTGTAGTCCATAAACCAACCTTGAGAAATGCAAGTCAGAGCTCGACTCTTCGAATCGAAAGTATAAACCATTTCGGATTTCGTAAAGATGATTGGCGAACCGTTTGAATGCACTCTGAGGGAGACTAGATTCTCTCCTTCTCCGAGCTTGTGGCTCTGAGTCAAGGAGCCAGAAGAGAGAATCGAGATGATGGAAATCGGAGGAGAGAGTTGAGCTTGAGAGACGGCGTTCCAACGATAGAGCATACCAGAGGAGCTGATTGCTATCAAGAACTCTCCATTGCTTTCCAAGCGAGCGCAAGGGGAGTCTAGTGAGAGTCTAGTAGAGCAGCGACCAGAAGGAGTATAGATGATCAAAGTGCTGTCTTCGAGGGCGACTGCAGAGAATCTTGATGTCGTCGTCAGTAGCAGGCATGGAAACCGGAGAGTAATCGTTCCATATACCATTGCTATTCAGATCAACGAAGTAGATCTCAGCCGGTACTGTGAGAGAGGGAGAGAAAGAGAGGCGAGAGACAGACGAATTTGAGCACAAATGTCATCCAAGCTTGCGACTTGTTGGAAACTCACATTCATCAGCAGAATTTCTGACTGTCAAGATTCCATTCTCTGTATGGTCAGAGATCAAGCTCATCACCGGAGGTAGAGCGACAGCATAGACCTCCTCGTCGTTTTAATTTGAGAGTCACAGCTGCACCTGTTTCGTCAGGCTGTCTGAAAGAGGATTTGATGTCTTTACCTTTGGCTTGAGCTAGACGAAGCACTGAAAGTTCATCTACATCTGAAGCCTTTCGTTTCTGACCTCTAGAGGTCGACTGATCCAACATCGGATGAATTCTCGAACCAACAGCTCCAGCACCAAATCCAGTTTGACGAGCGACGTTTGGATCGTACGCAGCCTGCTGCTGAACGTAGGACCTGGTTCGTTTGGATAGTTCTGAGGATAGTTGTTTGCTGGACCGAGTTGCTGAGTCTGACCTTTGAGGATACATTGACATTTGACTCATTTGAGAAGGATTGTAACCCATTTGCGACTGTTGTTGCTGTCGTTGAGCTGGAGGAGGGACGCTGTTCCTTTCCGATCCAGCATCTGACCTACCACCGATAGTAGTGGGTCTGATACGTCTCTTTCCATCTCTAGTCGTAGATACGTCTTGCGACAACCTCTCTCCTGGACCTTGAGCGCTCGCAAGAGCAGCGCCGGGCTGAGAACTAGTCGGAGTGGCATTTCGAGAAGAATCGGGACCTCTTCGAGCTTGAAGCATGTTAGGTCGATCCTTGGTTCCAGGAGGAGCTTGAGAAGCGGAGGTGGAAGCTGGAGTTGGACGAGAAGCAGGAGGAGGCATGGATCCCATTTGGATTTGAGGTGGTTGCATCGGATATCCTTGTGGGAATCCGACAGGATTCATCCCCATCGGATAGAAAGGAGGATACATTCCGTTCATTTGAGGCTGTCCATAAGCCATTTGCATCTGCATCTGCATGTGTGGAGGATACATTTGAGCTTGAGGTGGCTGCTGCATGTAAGTCTGAACGGGTGGCTTGACTGCACCGAATTTCTTCTGAGCTGCTATGAGTTCCGAAGAAGTTGCTAGAGGGCCTAAGACTTCGGAATCGAAGTTGAAGACAGCGATAGCTCCATCTGCCGAGCAGGCGTAGAGCGTCATTCCATCAGAAGACCTGTCAGAAGGAGAGAGATTGAGAGGAGAAGTTCGAGAAAGGTCAAGGTGAGAGGTCTCGAAACAGCTTGGAACGTTCGAATTGCAATCACAACTCACCAACTCAAATCCATCACTCCTCTTTCGAACAAGTCTTTCGCCACCAGAAGCGGTTCGCCTTTTCCTTCCTTCCAGATACTGACGCTCTGATCCAAAGATCCCAGCGCAAAGACAGTACTGATGCTACCAATGGCACCTGGTTCGGCTTTGAAAGCTACTGGAGAATAAGCAGCTACTACGACCGAATTCTCATGACCGACGAGATTCTGATCAGCTCTCCAATTCGAACGTTCAATCATTCTGGCAGTGAAGATTGGACCTGACATTGCATTCGAAGCAATGATTTTACCACCATCTGGTGACCAGCTGTATAGAAAGAGAAGCGTAAAGAAATGAGAGAAAATAATTGAGGTTGGCGACGAGAACGAGAGAAGAAGAATTGCAGGCTAGGGAAAGTGGGTTCGAAATACTCACGAAGGTCTTCTGAAGAAGGTACTGGCAGGACTACCTTCGAAAGGTTCAGTAATAACAGTTTCCACCCCCCAGTCATCAGTTCTCCAAACGATCAGACTCTTGTCATCACTCTGAGAAGCTAGATATTGACCCAAAGGATCCCAAACCACGCCTTTGACGAAACCATTATGATCTTCCAATTTCCTAATCTTTTCGAAATTGGAGCCTGACCAGATGTAAACGATTGAATCCAATCCAACAGTTGCTACATAATCATCTTCCGCAGACCAAGCTATGTCTACAATGTCTGAATCGTGAGCTGGTAATCTACGATGAGGTTTCCAATTTTCGATATTTGGAGTTGAGGATCCGAAACTTCCACTTCCTGTCCCTGAGGTATCTAGGATCCAAATGAAAGCGATCTTGTCATCTGCTCCTGAAGCTAGATATTTGCCTGAGTGAGACCATCTGACGACGAGGACATTACCTGTCAAAGTAGAAAGGGAAATGAAGGAGAGGCAAGAGAAAGAGAAAGAGAGGTAAGAGGCGAGAACTCACCCGTGGACCCAAACATTCGCTCAATTTCTTCTCTGATGAGATCTTTGAGAGCTGCACGGATCAGCGACACGACGTCGGAATGAGTCCTTGAGGTCTAGAGAGAGGGCTTGAACTGATAGAAAGCTCACTCCCAGACTCAATCCTCTCATTTGCCTATCTCGACTCAGCATCAAATTGAGTTCTAACCTAATTGATCTCTCTGAATCACTCACCTCCGTGTCTGTCCAAAGTAGTGAGCAGCTTGTTAGCTCCCTCCATCTTTTCCACCGCTGGATTCAGGATTGGTTCAGTTGCCCAGATACGAATCTTGCAATCTGCAAAGGGGAAGAGGGAAGATAGGTTCAATTAGAGTCATGGCACACAATGTGATTAGGATAGACAGTCTATAAAGATGAGAGAGAGTAGCTCCATCCATCCATTCCTAATCTGTTGTTTCCACCGCCTGTCCTTCCCTCTAACTGTTTCCCTCCCGTCTTGCCGTGCATTCTACTCACCGAGACCTCCAGTTGCCAGTCTGCTTCCATCTGGATGAACGTGAAGAGAGAAGATTGTGGCTTTCTTCTTCTTATCCTCATCTGCAATGTGAGCAATCCATTCTGGAAGAATCAACGACATCCTTCGTGTCTATTCGATCCAATCCAGAGCTGAGACGAGATGGTTTGATTGCTAACTGTCTTCTTTCGTGTCCAAGACCTTGTGGAAAGTGATTGTCTTGATTTGTTTGGATTCTTTGATGATTGTGGTAGATGATGGAGATGATAGAGATGCTCTCACTCGGATCCGCTTCTTCTCGACCTCCTCGTTCTCCCTCATCGCTGAAAGCTTTCTGTAGAGAGACTATCATATCCTGGCGAATTGATCAGGAACAATTAAACTTTCAAATGACGTTGAAGAATTATCTACAGAAGTTGCACCCATTTCTTTCCCGCCACTTCCAAGTCCCATTCATCACCTCGAAGAATCTCTATCAACCACTCCTTCTCTCAAATCCAGTCCTGCAATCAACCCTTGATCAAAAGGGAGATCCTTGACTCTCTCTCTTCCCCTCTGTCTCAGCTCTAGGTACTTGAAGAGCAAAGAACCTGCGTCTTTGAAGAGAATGAAGAGACCAGCTCCTAGAGCGTTTCGATACCTGGATTTCAACAAAGATTGATAATGAGAGGCGAAGGGGAAATGATCAGTCAGAGCAATGTTAAACGGATGATGCATTGGAAAACAAGATTTTCAAAATCTGATACGGGAGGTTCAGAAAACTCACCAGACAGGATCTAAATCATCGAAATCTCCCATCCAACTTTCTGAATAAATCCCATTCGAATCACCAATTTGTTTCATCCTCAATTTCGTAGCATTCGAGCTATTAGAACCACCAGAGAACATTGCACCAATTCTACCAGAAGAAGGTCCATTCTTCGAAGATCCAGTTCCAGAAGAAGTAGAGAATCTTTGAGAGACGATTTCTTCCCAATTCATTCCCAAGAATTTACTCAACCATCTAGATTTAGTAGCCAATTTACCCAAAAGAGAACCCGAGAGATTAGCTACAAAAGGTAAGGAAAGAGCTCCCAAACATAATCTTCCCAAGGATTGATGAGAAATGTAAATCGTTTGAGGTCTTTCTTCTTCTTCTCCTTCGTCTTGAGCAACTTCTCCTTCTTGAGCATTTGGATGTGGATGTGGATTTGGATTTGGACCTTGATTTTGGTTTTGGTTCTCATTTTCTGGTTGGATTTCTTGATCTTCAGGTCTACCATTTCTCAAAGCTTCAATTCCAGGAGGTGGATCGATTTCATCTTCATCTTCTAAATCATCTCCATCTCTTAAAACATTCATATCATTAGCTTCTGCATTTCCAACTATGATATACCTCTCTCTTCTTCTTCTTCTTCCCCCACCTCCATTATTTCCATTCCCATTCTCATTCTCATTTCTCTGATTTGTCGTGGAATTAGAGCCATTATTCCTTCTATCCTTTTTCTTCTTCAAAAACTTTCCCAAAACAAACCTAGTGACTCTTCTTTTGAAACCCATATAAAAGACTCTAATCCAAGGTATCAAAAGAGCCAAAATGGCAGGAGAAGGTGGATATCTTCTACCACCTAAAGTTGAATTGATTCCACCTCTACCTAAACTACCCAAAATGGTCCAATTAGAACCATTACCGCCTATAATCATTGTATTCCTATTAGAAGTCAAAGGTAAATGAGCTGCTGGGAATGCCAAAACGGTTGGAATCCAAGCCACGGCTTTTTCAAAGAACCTCAATCTAGAAGCGATTAAAGCAAATGGAATCAAAGGGATATCGAAATAGAAATGTAATGGCCAATCTCCACCTAAGATTCTTCTTCCTGCATCTTTTCCCATGACTAATCGGATGGCTAGACATCCATAGGCTGTACTTGCTACTAGAATCCCACTTCCAATCACACTCATCGTTCCGATTGGAATGAAATAACCCGTCAGATAATCTAAAAGTTCGAAGGACTTCAATAGGAATGGTTTGGGATTCGTCAGGATGATTGGGGATTTGCATGATGGACAGAGAATGTTTGAATTTGGTAATCGAGTGGATTTGGATCTTTCTACTGCGATCCATTTGAGAAGACACTGTGGGAGGGGAGATGAGATAATTAGAAGGAGGAACGGAAGATGAGTTAGTACATAGTCCAAAGAAGATTGACTCTCAGCTTGTAATAAATTCTAGAAAGATAGCTTTCGAGTCTCAATTTGGCTTTCAGGACCTGAGAACAACAGAACATCTTGGAGAGGGTCTGAGAACAACAGCAGCTCTCGAGGAACTCAGAGTCTCACGATAGAATCCTCATGAAGAGCGTCAAGAGCCATTGAATATCGAGCTTGTGAATGTGAAAAAGCCTCAAAAAGACGTACCCTTTTGGATTGATTCCCTATCCTCAGAGACATCTCTGTATCGCAGCAATCGAGCTTGAGTCTCATCCACCTCCAACACCTTTCCTGTGATTTCTTTGTGGTTTGATACTTACCTTTTCATGAGCGACCAAAGTACAATGACAAGGATGAACGAATCCATGAGCAGTGGATAGAGAGTTGCCTGCTGCCTTTCCATCTCCACCTCTGCCTCTATCTGCTTGATCAGGTCTTGAAGATGGACCTGCTTCTGGCTCTGGCTGAGTAGTTGTATCATTCTCCACTTCATCTTCACTACAAATCCAACAAGACTTGTTCTTTAGATCTGCAGTGGTGACTGTTCTGCGACTGGAAGTGGAATCAGAATTGGGCATCGAGATGATGGATTCAGAGTAGAGGAAACCTTGGATCGATCGCAATTCTTCAATGGTCACTGGCGGATTGAGATTAGTGTTAGCGTTCTGATTTGCTGAGAAGGGAATTGGCATAGAGACAACGTCGCACAATTCAGATGCAAGATGATAGAGGTAGAAGAGAAGGAGAAGCGCTGTCTCACTCTCACTCTTTCTCCTCAACCATCTGGAATAATTCAGTATCGATTTAAGTTACATATGGATTGATTGTATTGGATCAGATTACATAAGATAGCCAATCTCCAGAATCAACAACGTCACTCAGCCAATCATCTCTGTCCATCTTAGCAATCTCTCTCTCTCTCTCTCTGTCCACTCGCTACTTTTCCACTTTCTAATCGCATGGACTCAAGCCCAACCTCGAATTCTTACCCTTCATCAAGTTTCCATTCGACTCAATCGCATCCTCTAAACTCTATGAATCCTTCTTCTCCTTTGAACTCCGGTAGATCCTCTTCTTCAGGCTCCAACTTTCGATCCAGACCTGTCAGAAACAATCACAATCGTCAGGGTATCAACAACAACAACAGTGACAATGGCATTGGTGGTGGTAGGACCAGATTCGGTAGATTAGGACCAAACTTGAGATCAGATCAACAGGAAGAGAACCAAGGTTTATTATCTTCTTCTCAAGATACAGACCCAGATGGAGAGGTCGATGGGGATGGAGCCACTTTGAACTCCTTTGATGAAAGAGGCGGTTTCACAGATAGAACTTTTCAGAGAGATACTCTTGATGGAGATGGGAATCAAGATTGGAATTCACCAGAGGGTTCCATGAGAAGAAATAGTAGAGATAGGATTGGGAAGAGAAACAAAGGTTGGGGAAACACTTTCCGTCTGGGCGGAAAATCAAACCAAGGTGACAAGAGTAGGACTGTTGGATTCGAAGATAATGGTGAGTTGGTTGAGAGAGGAGAGCTACAGGCAATGTATGCTTCTCAAGATTCCCACTAGTTGCTGCTTCTTCTCTTTCCCCTTTCCTGCTCACTTGACATTGACAACCTTCTCTCTCCCCCATTCTTTAATTTACAGACCGATTCAAATCGAAGTTCCCACCAAATCTTCTGAGAAATCAAAAGTACTCTCTCATCACCTTCCTACCCCTGGTACTCTACGAACAATTCAAATTCTTCTTCAACCTCTACTTCCTACTAGTTGCTCTATCTCAATTCATACCAGCCTTGAAGATAGGTTTCATAGCCACCTATGTAGCACCTCTAGCCTTCGTGCTAGCAGTCACGATAGGTAAAGAAGCCATCGATGATTATGGTAGATTCAAAAGAGATAGAGAAAGTAATTCTACAGGTTATAAAGTTCTAGTGGATAGAGATTCTAAAGAAGCTAGAGAGGAGGATCTGAAATTGAAGAGGAAATTAGGTAGAAGATTCGTTGACGATGAGAGTTCAAGAGATTCAAATGCAAGAATAGTTACGATTCCAAGTTCTAGAATCAAAGTTGGAGATTTGGTTTGGTTGGAAAAGAATCAAAGAGTTCCTGCCGATATGGTTTTGTTGAGAACTAGTAATAAAGATTTCGCAAGTACAGAAGAACAGAAAAGTAGAGATCTACCTACTGAAAGACAACAATTCGTCATAGATGAAGAGGATGATGAAGAAGCAGAAGAATTGAATTCCAAAGGTAAATCAACTCTGAAAACGAAATCTTCAAATCAGGAATCGACAGCAACAGCAGAAGAAGAAGAAGAAGAAAGTGGAACTTGTTTTGTTAGAACTGATCAATTGGATGGAGAAACTGATTGGAAATTGAGAGTCGCAGTCGATTTGACTCAAAGTCTCACACCTTCAGAATTGATCGAATTGAAAAGTCCCGGTAGAGCCAGTGTTTATGCCGGAGAACCAATCAAAGACATTCATACTTTTGTTGGAAACCTTACTATTCATCCTACTTCCGACACTCCAAGTCCAAGTCCGGTTTCAAGTACTCCGATTGGAGATCTATTAGGAGGAGATTCAGAACCAGGCAGAGGAGGAGGAGTAGATGGTGGATACTCAAGTATGGACAATGGTAGATCGATTGCAATGTCTCAACAATCCTCAATTTCACCCCTGACAGCTGAGAATGTCTTATGGGCAAATACAGTCTTGGCTGCTGGAAGCGCGATTGGTTTCGTCATCTATACTGGAAAGGAGACTAGAGCTGTCATGAACACTTCTCATCCTGAAACCAAAGTCGGTTTGTTGGATTTGGAAATCAATAGATTATCAAAGATTCTATGCGGAGTAACACTAGCTTTGAGTATAGCTTTAGTAGCTCTCAACGGTTTCAGAGGAGAATGGTACATTTACATCTTCAGATTCTTGATTCTATTCTCTAGTATCATTCCGATCAGTTTAAGAGTCAATCTGGATATGGGTAAAACCGTTTATGCAAGACAAATCATGAACGATGATGAGATAAAGGGAACGATTGTTAGAACCAGTACTTTACCTGAAGAACTCGGTAGGATTGAATATCTATTATCTGACAAGACTGGTACTTTGACTCAAAACGAAATGGAATTGAAGAAGCTACATATGGGTACTATGAGTTATGGTTGGGATTCCATGGATGAAGTTGGAGTTCAATTGAGTAATGCCATCGAGATTATGGGTGGAGTCAACTTGATTGATCAGAATAGCAATTCGGAAAGTAGTATGCCAATATCTCCTTCTAAAAGTTCATCAACCAATTTCGTTTCCACTGGTGCAATGCTAGCTGGTAGAGGTAGAAGAGATATGTCTTCAAGAGTCAAGGACGTCGTTCTAGCTTTGGCTCTGTGTCATAACGTCACTCCAGTTCACGAAGCTGACGGATCGGTCACTTATCAGGCCTCAAGTCCAGATGAAGTCGCCATCGTTCGATGGACTGAATCTGTTGGTTTAGCTTTGGTTCATAGGGATAGAACCAGCATGTCTTTGAAGTTCACTAGTTCTGCTGCTTCCAGTCTCGGAGCTGATAAGAATGCAATCTTGACCTTCGATATCCTAGAGATCTTCCCTTTCACTTCCGAGAGCAAAAGAATGGGGATCGTCATTAGAGATCGAAGTTCTGGAGAATTGACCTTCATTCAAAAAGGTGCAGATACTGTCATGTCCAAGATCGTTCTTCAAAATGATTGGTTAGATGAAGAATGTGCAAATATGGCTAGAGAAGGTTTAAGAACTCTAGTCGTTGGAAGGAAGAAATTGACGGAAGAGAATTGGTTGATGTTTGAAAAGGAATACAAGAATGCTAGAGTTAGAAAGAACATTGAAGAAAGGAATACAGAATCAGCCAGAGTAGTGACTACCTTCTTGGAATCCAATTTGGAATTGTTAGGTCTGACAGGAGTTGAAGACAAGCTTCAAGAAGATGTCAAGACCACTTTGGAATTGTTAAGAAATGCTGGTATTAAAGTTTGGATGTTGACTGGAGACAAGATCGAAACTGCAACTTGTATCGCGATTTCGAGTAAACTAGTGGCTCGAAATCAGTACGTTCATCAAGTAGCCAAGTTGAAGACCTTGGATCAAGCAAGAGACATGTTGGATTTCGTAAGGTCAAAGTTGGATTGTTGTCTAGTCATCGATGGAGATAGTTTACAACTCTGCTTGGATCATTTCAAGGTGGAATTCATAGACATCACAACTCAACTATCTGCAGTGGTAGCATGTAGATGTTCACCGACTCAAAAAGCAGACGTAGCAAGATTGATCAGATTCCAAACAAAGAAAAGAGTTTGTTGTATTGGAGATGGAGGTAATGACGTTTCAATGATTCAAGCAGCAGATGTAGGACTTGGAATCGTAGGTAAAGAAGGTAAACAAGCTTCTTTAGCAGCCGATTTCTCCTTGATTCAATTCTCTCATCTAACAAAACTTCTAGTTTGGCATGGTAGGAATTCTTATAAAAGGAGTTCTAAATTGGCTCAATTCGTCATTCATAGAGGTTTAATCATTTCCATCATTCAAGCAGTCTTTTCTTCGATTTTCTATTTCGCTCCAATCGCTTTATATCAAGGTTGGTTAATGGTTGGTTATGCTACCATTTATACTATGGCTCCAGTCTTTTCTTTGGTACTGGATAGAGATGTTAGTGAGGATTTAGCGTTACTTTATCCTGAACTTTATAAGGATTTGACTAAAGGTAGAATGTTGAGTGGGAAGACTTTTACCGAATGGTTGATCATTTCTATTTATCAAGGTGGTGCTATTATGATTTTGAGTCTTTTATTATTTGAGAATGAATTCTTGAACATTGTTAGTATTTCATTCACTGCTTTGTAGTCAATGAATTGATAATGGTTGCTCTTGAGATCACTACTTGGTGAGTAAAACTTCCGAGTAGTTCGCATCGATACACCGTATTTCATGAATCTAATCATTCAGATGTTTCTTCTCTTTTCTACATTTCTCTCACACAGGCACGTCTACATGTTCGTCTCTGAAGTCTTGACTCTGTTTTTCTACTGCATTTCCATTGCTTTCTTGCCGGAATTCTTTGATCTCTCCTTCGTTCTTTCAAGTAGATTCTTTTGGAAACGGCTGTCATTATTGCAGTCAGCAGTCTACCTCTTTACATCATCAAGATTGTCAGAGAAAGAGTCGCTCCCCCGAGTTACAGTAAATTGGGCAATGTCGTAGAAAAATCAAAGATCACCTCCCCTCGGCTGGGGAAGTGCGAGGTTTTAATCTTGTAAATTTAGTTGCAATGCTATACCTGTCATTTTCTCTCACTTTTGTCGGACTACATCGCTCAACAAGTGTGAACAAAGATGGAACAACAAGAATATGGCTTTCGAAGTCATGAGCGAAAGAGGAGAGATCAGAGAAGCTTGATAGCAGATGACAAGAGACTGGGAGATGATCCACGTTCCTTACCAGACATGTTGCTTGGATCAGTCTACCATTCTCTCTTCGATGGAAGTGGTTGTTAGATTGATCGATTGGTAGAGTTGAAGAAGGTGAAGATTGGAAAACTTGGACGAAAATTTTCTTCACCTTCAACCACAACATCAAATCGCTCTAGGCTGGCTATTCTGGAACATCAACTGCTACTATGGAAAGTGAGTATTCATGACACTATCTTGTTCTTCGGATTGCGTGCATGACTTTCACTTGGCTCATCTCCGTCTGTTCTGTCTTCTTTCTCTTCTTTTCTCCCCCTCATAGCTCTCGATCTTCATCACCATGACGCTGGAGGAACTCTCTTCAAATTAGATCAGGTCCCATCAGAAGTCCTCACAAAATTCTTTAGATTTCTGCCAACTCTGGATATTGGTAGAATGATGGTCGTTTGTAGAGGCTTCAATGAGATCCTCTCCACCAATCCTTCGCTCTGGAGGATCGTCGATCTGGACAAGGAAACTCCAAATAGGAGTGCATTCAAGATCATCAAGATCTTCGCTTCCCGTTCAAGAAATACTCTGGTAGCGATCAAGACTCCGGAACGGATGGATGGAGAAGACAACAAGCAGCTCATCTCCCTGCTGGAAGCGAACAAAGGGACTCTGAGAAGGCTAGATCTCGATATCCGAGAGTCTCGATCGTGGTATGATGAGGGCTTCTTTGATCTACCCAGCATCAGAGCCTTTCATTCATTTCACAACATCGAGCGATTGAATCTGACGTCGGCAGGATCTTCCGGAAGCTGAAGAGCAAATTCCAGGAGTCCTCACGATGTTAGCCGATCCCAAGTTTGGGTCAAATCAACCATGGTCCTCAAGAAGATCTCGAGAAGATTTCTTCTGTCAGGCGGCTTCATATTGATAATCCTAGATCTGCCTATGAAACGACGGATTTATATCAAGTACTTCGAGCATGCAGTCCAAATCTGATTCACCTATCGATAAGCTTCTTCCTAGTAAATACATATCCAGAACCTTTAGATGTTGATCTTCCGTTCGTATCAAGCTTGGAACTTAGATGGAGTAGTTCTTATGCCCAAGATGTTCACTCGCCCACTACCAAGTCTCAGATGCATTTCAAGTAGTCCACAGATTTTACATTCTCTGAACCAGATCATATTCAAGAACATGCAAGCACTCGAGTTCGAGATTGAAAGAGACGAATTCTCCGATGGGAATGGTCACGACGTCAAGAGTACGGACGCTATGACCAGAATGGTCAAGAATTCAGATTCTACATTAGTCACAATCAAGCTCAAGATCAGTGAATACGAACAGGTTTTCCACGATGTCGATCCATTTCTTCAAAAGCTGAAAGTTGATTTTCTTTTACCATCAACAACGTGTCCTCTTCTTTCCAGTTTATTTATCAGTAAAGAGCAGGATTACAGTTCAAGTTTACTTGTAGAAGTCATGATCTCACGCATTTTTGCTTTCAAGGGGTGGAAATTCTCGGGGAAGATGGTGAAGAAGACAGAAGATGTTGCAGTTTAACACTCTATTTAGACGCTTCTCACATCAACGAATTCAGGGCTGCAGAAGCAGAAGTACTCTCTACTTGTTCAAAGCTGGTTAGAGATCGTGCTGGAGAGACCGAGGTTAGAGAATGGGATGGAAGGTAGGAGGTCAAGACGAGGGAGTCGACAGATGCAGACGAAGAAAATAGGGAAATGAAGTCGAAACATAAACACCAAATCATCAATCACTTCCTTAAATTCGCCAAGTATTACTTCTATCAAGACTCTCGGTTTCTTTCCTCCATTCGAAATATTGGGAAGCTTCTAAATTGGTCGCTCAAGGCTTCGTCCAGTCTGGAAGAATCTCAAGTCCCAACTCTCCGCTTTCTCTCTCGCTTCCTAGGTTTGTGTTGGACCGATCAAGATTCAATGACGTTTTTGATGCAAATCCACTTTCTGTTCCTTCAGACTCTTTGTATCACTTCTTCTTGTTGTAGAATGGTCCTTCTTCCGTTCACCCTTTGTGCGAGTCAAGTTTGGATGATGACGATCTTCCTGGAGAGATATCAAAGGGGGTAGCATTGAAAGAGAGAATGAGAACTGATCCGAAGGCGCAGAAGAAGAAAAGAATTCAGGAGAGACACTTTCGTGTCAACATCTGTATTTGTGATTGTTTCAAGCTCGTTTCTGACACTGACGATCTCGGACTCGGTCTTTCTAAGACGACAAGAGCCAAGGAGGGAAGGCACAAGAATTTTTTCCCGGAAATACATATCAAAAAGGTCACATTCCAGGCTCAATCACTCGAAGAGCGAGTACGTAGCATTGCTCTTCCGGCTGCCTCTCCCATCCATTCCGAACATTTCAACAAGACCTCTCTCTCAGCCTCTTTGAAAGCCTCTTGATGTTCCTGATCCAGAAACAGTACCAATTCAGAGCAGCGATGAGATTCGTCTTGAGTTCCTTCTGGACTCAGAATTGAACAACCTTTCGAAAGTAATCGGACGACTCAGAAGGACCTCTGCTAAAAGAGTAGCACTGAAGGTCGAATTTCTTAGGCAGATGAAGCTCTCTGAGGCTTGGACAGGGAGCACCTATACTATGCTTACTCTCAGAAATTCTAGAACTTGATCTATAGAACGATTAGCTGGCTCTCCCCATGAATTAGAAAGGGCAAGTACTTGGATATTTGCCTGGCAAGAATCTAAGACCTCGATTATTCTTTGCAATAATTCCAATTTATCGTCTTCACTGTCGTCCTCGAAAGTGCTAATAGATAGATTGAGTCTGATTGGAGTTCTGAACGGACCTAGACCTGAATGATATTCCGGATTGATTCCAAGCTCTTCAAGATTGTCGAGAGCTGAGAGATCCCACTCCTTACTCCAAATCTGATCTGAATTCTCCATGCGTAAGACCTTGAGTTGATGGAGAGAGCTTGATACTATTTCCTGGAACTCGTCTTGCAGGTCTTTCGGAAATGGTCCTTCACTGAATGTGAAGTGTTGCAGAGATTTAGAGCATCCTGAAAGTAACTTGAGCAGAGAGGTCCTCCATCTTCTATGACTTGAAGCGCCTTGAGGTGACGAAGAAGTGTAGTTGACTCTCAGGAACAATATTTAGATTATAACAGGAGAAGTGGGTAAGAACTCCAGGAGAAGTCTCGACTTGTTCACAACCTCTATCGCCTCCAGTCAAATCCAACTCTTCTAACCGAGGACAATTGCGGACGAATTCCATCAGATTCGTCATTGGTCCTATTATAATTCACAGGGAAGAAGACCAATTGTCTTAGAGTTGCTCTAGAGGATTCCAGCAACTGAATCATCTTTGAAATACCAGATCATCTAAAGGTGGAGAGGGTAAGATGATGGTCTCTAGAGTTGATCGGGAGCGATTTGAGAAGATCTTAACCATCCGAAGGACCTTCGAGATAGATCTGTCTCGAGGCCGCTCTTCAGAAAGGTTGACATTGGTCCAGAGTTTTGGAGAGGTTGAAAGAAGAGTGTTCCAGGAACGAGAGACGCTCATGATTCTACCTAGATCCAGAGTTGGCAGATGAGAAAAATATTCTAGCTAGAACATCGTTTGGCAGTCCATCCATGTTGAAGATCTTTGGAAGAGAAGAAGTGGGGAAGATGCAAGAGAGTTCGAAAAGAGATCAGAAGAGAAAAGAAAAAGGTGAAAATGTTAGGTGATGAGAGAATGCGATGCGATCATTGATCCTTACCGATGGATGATGATGATGTTGAGAACCAGATCGTCTTCAGGATAGAAAGTATTTGCTTGAATACTGTGAACTTTGAGTGGAGAGAAGCTGGTGAAGATTGGAAACTTGAACGAAGATTTTCTTCACCCTCAACCACAACATCAAATCCCCTAGCTGGCTCTTTCCGAAGATCAAACTTTGTAATGAGAGGTGATTGTTCATGACATTGTCTTGTTTCTTCGGATTGCAAGCACTGACTTTCACTTGTCATCATCGTCCATTCTCTCTTTCTCTTTCCTTCTTCTCTTCTAGCCCCTCACTTCAACTTGGATCAGGTTCCATCAGAAGTCATCGCAAACTTCTTTCGATTCCTTCCAACTCTAGACAGGGTAGAATGATGGTCGTTTGCAAGAAGTTCAACACGATCCTTTCCACAACCCTTCGCTCTGGAGAATCGTCGATCTGGACGGGGAAACTTCAGAATCACGACCATCACGATCATCGAACTCTTCGCCTCTAATTCAAGAAACACTCTAGAAGTAATCAAGGCTCCAAGAGCATCGAGTAAAGAAGCAAATGACTTCCTTCTCTCAATCCTGGAGGTGAACAAGGCGACTCTCAGAAGGCTGGACATCCCTGTACACTTTAATGGTCATGGCGAGGGCGAACCCTCTCCCATCAGATTTTTCAATTCCTTCCCCAAAATAGAACGATTGAACCTGACATCAGGGAACTTTCCAGAAGCGGAAGAGCAATTTCCAGGAGTCCCTCACGATGTTTGCCACCTTTCACTTTTGCCGATATCAGAGCTGGTCTGAGCAAGATCTGTTGAAGCTCTCTTCTGTCAAACAACTTCATCTCATGGGGTTGGAAGGCTTTCAAGATGCTGCTGAGAGTCTTCATCAGGTGCTTCGAGCCTGCCGTTCTAGTTTAACGAGTCTATCGTTTGATGAACTGTGGGAAGCCTTACCTCTGCAATTTGATCTTCCTATTCTCTCAAGTTTGGAACTCGGAACTGAAGGGGAATACAATGATATGTTTACTCGTTCCACTTCCAAGTCTCAAATCTATCTCGAGTATTCCAAAGATCTTAGATTCACTAACGTTTCTGAAGAACATGCAAACAATCGGTTTCGTAATTGAAAGGGGAAGATTATTATGACGAGTTGAATTACAGGGTTGAAAGTTTAGAGATCATGGAAAAACTAGTCAAGGAGTCGAGTCCTACTTTAGTCACGATCAAGCTCAAGAAGGGCGCCGTAGGAGGGACTTTCGATGTCAAGCCCTTTTTACAGTCACTCAAAGTTGGTCATCTGTTTCCATCATCATTATGTCCTCAGTCTTTCCAACTTATACGTTAGCCTTGGGCAGCAGTTTGATGTTAACATCCTGGTGGAACTCATGATTTCACGCAATTTCGCTGCAAAAGGTTGGAAGTTGGATGGCGAAGGTGCAGATGAAGAAAGAAGTTGCTCTGAGTTAACTCTCCATCTAGAAGCTTGTCATCTAGAAGGCTTCAAGGTTGCAGAGGAGGAGATACTCTCCAGATGTTCTAGATTGGTTAGAGATCGTGCTGGAAGGACCGAAGTTAGAGAATGGGTTGGAGAGACATGGTAAATTGGAGGCAGTCGAAGAAAGTGAGAGAAAGAAGTTGAGCACACACTTCAAATTAT
Organism: Hemileia vastatrix; assembly: GCA_030280995.1. Taxonomy (NCBI): domain Eukaryota; kingdom Fungi; phylum Basidiomycota; class Pucciniomycetes; order Pucciniales; family Zaghouaniaceae; genus Hemileia; species Hemileia vastatrix. The sequence goes on along the minus strand of JASXTE010000116.1, from coordinate 15,050 downwards.
CGATTCCTCTTTGAGTTTACCCAAGTATTATTTCTATCAAGTTTCTCGGTCTCTTTCCTTCGCTTGGGGGCTTGGTAGCTTCTCAATTGGTCGATGCAGCTTTGTCGAGTCTGGAAGAATCTCAGCTCTCCGCTTCCTCTCTCGCTTCCTACAGCTTTACTAGACCTCGGCTGCTTTCCGACGACTTTGTTGATGTAGAATCTCTCCTGTTCCCACAGACCCTTTACTCTCTTTCTTCTTTTTGTAGAATGTCTTTCTTCTGTCCACACTGGTCACTTTGTGCGACTGCGCTCTGATTCGTGACTGTTAAAGCTCTCTCCTGATATGACTCAAATGTCTGGAGAAAGATCTCATACTCTTGCGAACCAGTTCCGAAGAAGGAGAGATCTGCAGCAGACAGGGAACTCTCTGAAAGGAGCTCGTTTCAATGTCGTCTCTGTCTTCATCGTCGGAGCTTGCATATACCCTACCTCAATTCGCGTGTCTTTGGGACTTTTCTGTTTCCGAAAAAATGACAATGAAAACGAATATATAATTATCAATTCGAGTTATGGAGGGTGAATAAAGAGACGAACTCGATAATCGACGCATGGTCGCTCCTTGATTCGCGCGATGTCTCGCGCGATGTCTCACCCCAAATTTGATCTCACTCCAACACCTCGCTCTTTCGTCGAATGAAAACTCCATCAGTGGATAGATCAGAGCTCTTAGAACAACTTTTGTCCTCAAGAAATTCTCAAGAAACCAACATTATTTCTCACAAATCGAACATTTGAGTGAAAGAGGGGTAGAAAACCTTTGCCCTGCTCCGAACGACATCCTCTCTTATGGGAGAACTCGAAAGTTCGACGGACAGTCCACTTCGAGTCCAGACGACAAGTAGATGTTCTCCTACAAATACTCATACTTTTTTATTTGTTTTAAAATGAAAAAGGACAAGCGCCGTTACGGTATACGCACCGCTGATTCCTCGAGTCAAGGTCATCTTTGATAAAAGCATGAAGGCGGATCGGGGAAAGATAGATAAGTACAGAGTACGAATCACCCCATAAACAAAAGTCACTAAATGTTCTATCAGGCGTGTGATAACGCTTTTCTTCAACAGAAGTATGCAGAGCTCTGAAACGCGAGTATTGGACTTCACAAAAAGTTTTAACCCTTCACTGAGTCCTTACGAGTGTACAGAATTTGTATTGAAAACATCCTCATCCTTTCAACATGTAGGTGAGGGTCAGTCTGACTGTCATTCAGACACTTTCTTCTTGAAGGTGGATAAGTGTAGGAGGCATCGACTCGGCCTCTTTTTCCAACACATGAGCTGGGCAGGGAAGCCCAAGTAGCTAAAAAATCCCACGAAATGCCATTTGAAGAGCTCTCCCTTGGCTGTTGCATTGTGTTTTGGGCACATCGACCCCAAATTGGTGTGTCAAAAGTGCATATGAACGATCAAGGCAATCTCTTCAAACGCGGGTGATGACCTCTTCAACAGATGGCTAGGTCGTCTCTAGAGTTCTTCTCGCTGTCCTTCGCTTTACGTGGTTTCAGTTTTGAAGAGCGATAGAATGGATCTTAGACTCGACCAAAGTCGTTTCATTCATCCGGATTCCATCTCTGTTGGATGGTCGCAAAGATGAGTGTAAAAGGCTTCGGTGCAAACAATCGTTCTTCAACAGAGCGCATTTAACTATCTGCTGGCCAACGGAGATAGGAAAAGTGGCTGAGATTCCGAGTTATAAGCTACTTTGGACGATTTGATATCTTCTCATGAGAAGTAGGCAGCGCTATCGACTGACGAAGGTATCTTTGACGAAGTAAGGTTGTAGGTCATAATTGATGAAGCTGCTGGTGGTAGGGGTTGGAACAGATTAATCAGCATTCCATTTCTGGATCTACATCGCTTTTTATTCCCTTATCAGGGGAGAGTGCCAAACTTTACTGATGACCTTTCCCATTCTGGAGTGAATCGATGTAGTCAAAGTACCAGAGACTCTCCTGTCCTTCTTTTAATCAATTTGGCTCTTTTAATCTCCCAACCGTTTGTCAAAATGCATAAAAAGCCTGAATGAAGTGAATCTCTACTAAATCTAAAAGTTCCCTACCAAAGCTCTCGCCATCGCTTCTGGCTCGTCGAGCTCTCTGACTCTTTACCATCTTGCACTCTCTAATCTGATGCGATGAAAAGACCGAATCTCACATCAAAACTATCCTGTTCCTTGTCGCAAAAGTCTTTCGAACAGACAAAGCATCTTATCAGCCGAGGTAAACTGCCAGGTTGGAGATCAAACTCAAACTCTCTGTTGACGTCGATCGCGCACACTTCAACAAATCATTCAATCAAGAGCTTCAAGGTTGCAAAAAGGATTCATTGACATTTCTCATTCTTTTTCCCAATTCTCAAACTCGTACCAATCATCTTCCCACTCCTCCAATTTCGAAATCTTAGCTCTCCCTCCCAATTCGACTACCGACTCTGCTCTTGAGAGAAGGTTCTTCTCTGCCTGATGAACATAGAAGAGACTGAAAAGAAACTTAACTAGTGTGATGAATCCATTTGTGATTGAGAAGGATGGGATCTTGTCATCAGACTAGATCAACCTCTGCTTCTCCAGCAGCTTCCCTCATCCAACTCGAGCATTTGAAAAGCACCTGACTTTCCGCCTCTCTGAAAGTCTCTCCATCATCTTCTCTAGATAGAGAACCAAAGGAGAGCATAGATGAGATTCCGACTTGATTCCTTTTGGAGCGAGAATCGAATGACCTTTAGAAAGTAGACGACGACCCAAGAGAACTTCAGCTAACAAAAAGGGACTAAAGCTGGTTTGAGGTGGTAACTGAATCTGTCTAAGCTTTGGACATGGAGCTCCCAACACCAAATTGACTCTGAGAAACTCCAAGACTTGATCCAAAGAATAGGTGAGATCTTCTTGGGGATACTTGACTGAGAATTCCAAGACTTGTAAAGTATCTTTATGAGAATCTAGAATTTCGATTACGGATTGCAAAGCTTCTAATTTATGATCTTCATCATGAGCTTCATCGAAGTGGTGGAAGTTGTAAAGTGAGATGAGTCAACTTTTTGAAAGGACCTAAGGAAGTCGAATTCAATGGATTGATGCCGATCCCTTTTAGTTTGGACTTTGGAATTCCGGAAAGGGACCTCCACAGCAGAGATTCGAATAACCTTGAATGTGAAGAAGTCTAAGACTTGGAAGACGATCTGAGATCATAACTTGTAATCTATCACCAACGGAGCAGTAATAAGTTCCCGAGATTCGAAGATCCTTCAAAGTCTCCCTGCAACGCGAATAGAACTTGCAAAAACTCAGAAGTACAACCTCTAATGATCTCGAAAAACTTGAGTTTAGAAAGCCGAGAAAGTTGAGTGGTTGTCATGAATCGAGATCTTTACAAGAGAAATGAGTGAGAATTCCAGAAGAAGTCGCCACTTGAGTTCCACCTGTGGTCAAACCTCCAAGATAGAGTTGCTCTATGTTTGGACAGGAGCAAAAGAACTGAAGAAAAGGACACTTGACCAAAAAGAGATCTACACAGACTGACTGCACTCAAATCGAGCAGTACTGCTCTTAAAGTTGGTCTTGAGGGATCCAATAACTGCATGATCTCTGCAGCTTCGAAGTCTTGCAGTCTGACTGGGAAGAAGACGGACTTGAGAGTGGAATGAGAACGATTTGTGAAGACTTTGATGATCTGATGAGCTCTCTCGAAAGAGACATCGTTTGGAAGTTGCACCTCAGTCCAGAGATTTGGAGTCGTTGTAAGGAAGTTGTTCCAAGAACGAGAGACAGTGGCGACTCTACCGAGTTCTGTACTTGGTAGATAGAAGAGGATTTTGAAAAGTGCTTCTGCAGGCAGTCTGTCCATGTCAAAGATCTTTGGAGGAGATGGAGAATCGACAGGATCGTGAAGATGAGTGCGACAAGGAGCTGAAATGGACAAGGAAGGGGAGAGATAAGGGAGGTCGCTTGAGTTTTCAAGAGATGTTGAGCTTTCAAGACAGAATTGAACCTACCAATCATAGTTTCAAGTAATTCGAAACTCGATTTGACGTTGAATGGATTGAGTGGTAGAAGGGAAAGAAGTGGAAACGCTTTTGACTTCTACTTCTTCTACTACGACAGACATCTTTGAAATGAGAAGATGTCTATCCACAAGCAAACGACGATAGCAAACCCTAACCAAGACCAAGATCCAGATCAAGATTCAATAAAGTCACCACCGCCTACAATCCGAAGATCTTCGAGTAGCAAGTTTGTGAGAGGAATCTCAATCTTCCAACTCTTCACTTCTATCCTCTCTCGATTCTTACGGGGATGACATTTCAGGCTGGCTGAATGATTCAATCTCGAGTGCAACTTCAACTCCACAGACTGATGAATCCTCCATCTACTCACTCGCAAGCTTGAACCAACATTTACAAGAACTCACTCTGCAGCTCCCATCTCAATCATTCCAAAGTTACTTCTCAATCTTCAAATCAGATTCATCTCCTCTCAAACTCAATTCCGAAACTATCAAATCAGATTCAAAACATTGCCACCTCGGCTGGGAAATCGTTTGAACAAGTTGAATGCATTGCAGGAACAGAGTCGACCTTTCGCTTTATCCTGAGAATGATGAGAATTCAGACGAGATAGACCATCTACTCGTTGGCAGTGCTAGTCATGGTGAGCAACAGCAGAATGGACCAGTCAGTCATAAGAAACAGATCAATTGGATGGCATACAATCAGTTCAATCGTTGGAAAGAGAGGCTCAAGTGTCGAAATCATTGCAGAGATGGCCAAACTATCCAAACTATCACAAAGATTAGAAGATTCAAGAAACGTTCTAAGAGATGCAGAGAAATGGAATTCTTTATCTTTCGATGTCAAATCCGCTTTGAAAGTGTTTGCCTTCAAATTCAACTTCAAGTCAATCGGATGATTATCTTCTACCTTCCTTGACTTCAACTACCACTGCTTCTTCTACCACCTCTACTACTTCTTCGGAGCCAGATTTAATCCTAGCTTCCCCAACATCTTTCTTTAGCTCAATCTTCATTATCATTCTTCACGAACTCAACAACTCATCAATCGAGGTCGGATCTATTGAATGAACTGCTGGAACTCTTCCAAGAGATTGTCAGATCAAAGCTGAAATTGGTCCTGAAAAGCAAGCCAATCATAGAGAATTAGCAGCTATCTTAAGATTATCGATGAGAAGGGTTGGGAAAGAGAAGGTATGGTCAGATTGGTGGATGGAAGAGAGGAGTAGAAAGGTCAGAGAGGATTGGAATCAAGTTCAACTGTTGGAAGAAGCAGCAGCGAGTAATGCTGCAGAGAATGATTATAGACCTATTCTGAAGGATTGGTTACCGGTCTTTTGGAATGAGGTCCTAGCTCTGTTGAATGAGGAAAAGTTGGTTCAGAGCTCTATGGATGAAAGTAGATTGGTCAAAGAGTTAGAGTCGACGAGGAATCCGTCAGACACGAATCAAGGTGATGGACTTGCAACTTCTTCTTTAGAGATTAGATCAGATCATAATCAATCAGCATCATTGATGCAATTCTCGGAATTCATTCTCAAGAACTTGAACCCAACACTCTCGGAGAGAATTTGGAACTGTTACAACTATTGGAATTCGAAACTTTCCAACTCAATCAAGACCAAAGAAGAGAACTCGATGCTCAAAGTAAATGATGATTCCAAAGGTGGTTTAGATGCTTTAGTCTCAATCAATGAAAGTATGAAGGACTTCTCGATCTCTTTCACTCAAGTTTTGAAGAAGTTGGATTCGTCAATCAAGGACGAAGGCAAGAGGAAACAAAGCAAGATTATCGAGGAATGGCAAATCGAACTGTTCAAACCAATCTCTAGTTACTTGGAGCATTACGAAAACCTCGAGAGAAATGAGTTGGAATCAGCATTCAAGAGGTCTCCTCTAGTCAAATCAGAATCAATCTCTCAGTCCAAGACTCTCTCTGAAACTTCACCACAATCATTCAGATCAAGATCCGAGCTCTCTATTTCGTTGGCAAAGAACTCGATTCACAGAACTAACTCTTTGAGTTTGACCCTCAAGTCTTCTTCCAATTCAATCGTGATGGATACTTTCCTCTCTGGTATCTTTTCGGAGGATTTGGAAATATTGAAGAGACTCCTCAAGAACCATCAAAGCAAATTTTCAAGCTCAAGTCTGGAGGGCGAGGAAGAGCAGCAAGATGAGATCGATTGGGAGAAGTTCAAGATCTTGGTTCAATTGTTGGATCTAAATCAAAAGGCATGGAAAGGTATGGAAGATTTGAGATTGATCTGGTTGAAAGAGAGGATCTCAAATTTGAATGAGCTAGGAGAAAATGTCAGGAACCTCTCGCAACTGCAGGGAGAGGCAGAAGGAGAAGATCAGACAAGGAAAGAGAAACTTCAGAAGGAGTTGAAATCAATCACTGAAAAGTTCGGCACTACCGAAGGGCATCTTGCTTTCTTTCTGAACTCTTCAAATCTAGATGAAACCTCCACTCCAGAACTTTCAAACTCATTGCAACCTTTGCTTTCTCAAATCTTACCTCAATCAAGTCGAGCATTACTTCTTCATCTTCGATTCCTTCACGAATACGTTCAAACAGTCTTGCTCTCACCTTTACTGTTCACCCTCAAGCACTACTCTACTTTGCCTCAATGGAACTCGAACTCATCTTCAAGTTCTACAATGAAGAATGAATACGAACTCAATCTACCAAGCTTCTCTCTTTCCAATACTGAAGAAATGAACAAACTGATCGAGAATTGTCTCAATTTACCTCGATTGTTGGAATGGGGTTTAGGTGGAGATGGAGGTCAATTTTTAGGATTCGGTTTCGAATGGTTGAAAGGTGGCAGGCTAGAAAGAGAAGAGAGTAGAAGGAAACGAATCGAACAATCAAATCCTTCTTCTTCCTCCTCCTCTCAAAATTCAAGCAAAAGGAAGAGTCTGGCAGCAACATCTTCAACTTCACAACAGTCCAAACTCAATCACAGCTCATCAACAGACCTTCTGATCCCAGGAGAATCGATTTCCAAAGATTCTCTTCTACCTATCTATCTGAGATCGCTTTTGGATCATCTCTTATTTCATTTCACCTTTGAGACTCTACCTCGAATCCGAATCTTATCGGAGAATGGTAAAAATCAACTGAAGACTGATTTGGAAAGTTTGAAAAACATTTTGGAAGCTTTAGGAATGGTCGAAGATCCAAGTCGAGAGGGAATCGAAGATGGTGACGATGAATATCAAGACGAGATCCGGAAGAAAGGAAATGGTTTAAAGAGATTGGAGAATTTCAGAGAGATTTTGGAATTGAATGAAGAGATTTCAATCAAGTTGTTTAATAGAGATCTTTCCTCTATCGATCTGACAAGTCTGGCTCAAGAATCGTTGGAGAAGGACAAGCTTTCAAAGAAGGATCGAATAGGTCAAGATCAATCAAATGGAAATCCAACAGAGGGGGCGGAAGAGGATCAAATTGGAAAGGAAGGCAAAGGGTTGGAGATGGATGAAGAGAGGATTCAGAAGGAAGTCGAAAGGCTGACGAGGTTGAGAAGGAGTAAGGTTTTCGATTTGGTTGGGAAAATGAGAGGTTGGACAAGAAATAATGTTAAACGATGAAAAGATGTCATGTTAAACCCCAAATTCAATATCTTTCGTGAGTTTTTCGAAGCTTGCTCGAGAATCTCGTCGGCGTAGTCGTTGGCGCAAGGTCTTTGAGACTCCCTACCTCCTCTTCCGCATGGTAGTTCAAATCGCCATGCTCTGCTTTATCAATGGGCGTAGAAATACCTCAAGGAGCTTGAAATCACTTAAAAAAGACATGAATATTCATTTCCACCTCTCTTCCCTCTTCTCCTCATCCCTTCCCATTTCCTCTGCTCCAACCTCAAGTCTCCTCGACGGAACTTCACTACTTCTTCACTCGACAGCTGGTCCTGTCTCTTTTTTAACTTCATTTTCTCGAGTTCATCTCATTTCTCGCCGATCACACTCTTTCTTTACAAGATGTTCTCAAAGACTACTCTCCTCATCGTCGCCTTCGCTGGTCTAGCCTCTTCGGCTCCCCTCATTCAAAAGAGAGACCATGAAGGAATGGCCACTTTCTATGAAGCTGGTCAAGGTAACTGTGGTGAGTATCTCGGTACTTGACAAAGGTGCTTCGAGGTCGAGAGAGTGGTTGTTCGACTACAGCCTCTGACCAAACTCTCTGTGTCTCTCTCGCCTCTTGTTTTTTACAGGTGGATGGAACACTGGAAGTGATATGATCGTGGCTTTGAACACTGCTATGTACGGATCTACTTCTCAACAATCAAAGTATTGCGGACAAACCGTCCATATCACAAACAAAAAGACAGGAAAAACTCAAGATGCGAAAATCGTCGATTCGTCAGTATCTCTCGTCTTCAACCTTCAATGTTAATCGCCACTGTCGTACTTAAGCTAGTTTTCTTCTTCTTCTTCATGTTTCTACTCATAGTTGTCCTTCTTGCCCAGGATCTGGAGATCTAGACATGTCGACTGGTCTCTTCCACGCACTAGGAGGGACTACAAACGAAGGCGAATTTCCAATCAGCTGGACTTTTGGATCTGGTGGTTCTGGAGGATCTTCATCATCTGGATCAGGAGGGGGAGACGGAACTCAAGACAAGAGCAAGTCTAAAGACAAGTCTAAGGCTCAGAACCAAAGCCCCAAGAGTCAAGAACCCAAAGATGATAGTAGCAGCAGTAACTCTGGATCGAACAGCGACGATGGCGGCAGCAAAAAGGGAAACAGATTCAAGAATAAGAACAAGCAATCTCAGTGTCCCAACCGAAGCTGAGAAAGTGAGCGAAGATCGATCCGATTCGTCAATGCTCGTTTCCCCAATCTCTACTTCTCTGCTTCCTTGAACTGCCTTGGGATCATCGGTCGGTTACTACTTCAAGAATCGCTTATTTTCTGTTCTTTCTTTGCTTTTCTGTTCTTTCTTTGCTTGTAGTCACATTTTGCCTGAATCTTAATTGAGATGCCTTAACGATCAAAGTTGTTTGTGTCGGTCTGGATCACCAGATCTTTTCTTTTGCATCAGTTCCGTGAAAGTTGCTTGATCTGATTGTTGTAAGGCTCAAACAGTCGATGGAAAAGAGAAGTACAAAAGAAAAAGTGCTTCTGAGTGGCAAAAGGGCCATTTCCACCTCCAAGTTTCTACTTTCCATCCCATTCTCTAACCTCCCGACCTTCCAGCACGTCTTGCTATCCATTTTGGAGTTTCAGAAAGGACCTTCTTCTCTGCTTTCTTGAACTCTTTGATACGGGAAGCATCCAAACGAAGCGTTAGTCTCGAGCATAATCTTTTTCTTTCTTCTCCTTCATCAGTTCTCCTGACATCATCATCTTCTCCTTCCCCCTCGAACTTCCACCCCTCTCCTGCGAAATTCCGAGAGACCATGACTTCTGCTAGGAGACCGAGACTAAATTCATGCTCCGTACTGATGTATAAATCCGAGAGAAGAGGGCATAATGGAGGAAGATAATCGGCTTTCAAAATTCGTAAAACTGGATCAGTGCAGAGCTTTCCTTCTTCTCCTGTCTTGATTTTCAAACGAGTCAGAGTAGAACTTGAATCTTTGATCATTTTAACCATCTTCTCTACACTGTCGTAACTCTCGTCGACGTCTCCTCCCCAATCCTCAAGTTTGAAGCTCATGCTTTGAAGATTTTTGAGATTGAGTTCAACTAGGTTCATGGGAGAGCCTTCAATATGTTTGAGATTTGGCATTGGACGTGTGAATAAGTTCTCGAAATTACCGTAAGGAGCTAAAGTAAGACTTGAAAGATTCGGAAGATCGATTTGAAGAGGAGTGAACTCACTGCAGCCGCACATGAGCGTCAGGTTGACTAGGGAAGAACCGCAAGCATTCAGAATGTGGTGAAGGGAGCCTGGATTATCGAACCCGTTTTCATGATCTAAATAGAGTGTTGTGACCGAGGAGATCTTTCCCAAGACTTCTTTATCCCAATCAAACGACGAACCAACCCAGTTCCATGCTAGCATCGTAAGAACACCAGGAATGTGTTCTCCCTCTGGAAGATCCATTGAGGTCAGGTTCAATCTTTCGATGACTGGGAAGGATTCGAAAAAGTCGATGTCTTCGTCAGGGTCATCCTGAGGCTCGAAACTCATGTCTAACCTTCGGAGAGTTGCCTTTGACGATTCTATTATAAGACTCAATTCCTCTCTATCTGCTGCATCTGACCGAGTTGGAGTCTTGATTGCTACCAAAGTATTCTTTGAGCGGGTAGCAAAGACTGCAATAATCCTGAGAGCCTTATGATTTGAAGTTGTCTCATCCAAATCGACGATCCTCCAGAGCGAAGGATTGGTGGAGAGGATCTGATTGAATCCTCTACAGACGACCATCATTCTACCGATGTCTAGCGTAGGTATGTACTTGAAGACATTTGCGACTACTTCTGATGGGATTTGATCCAGCTTGAAGAAGCCTTCTCTGACTCGATGGTGATAAAGGCAAGGTGCTGCAGAAAGCCGAGCAGAGAATGAAAAGAGAGAAGGAGGGTGACGATGATTAGTGGAGATTGATCTGTACAATCTGAGAGACGAAATCATGTAGTAACTACTTGCCTTTCATTCTGGGAAGTTTGATCCGAAGATGGCCAGTCGAATTGAGATGTTGTGGTTGAAGATGAAGAAAATCTTCGTTCTCTTCTTCTCCATCATCCACTCAATCGATTCAACCTCTTTCAGCAGATCCAGGAGATTGAGCTGGTCTACCTTTTATTTTCTACCTCATCAGCGTTCACGAAGGTGCTTAGACGGACAAGGTGAGAATCCATTGAGTCTCATGGAGTTGCTTTGAAATTTTGGAACTGATGCTAATGAACCTCGACTCTCACTTCCACTCCCTCCTTCCAAAGGTTCTGTCTTTCTCTTGAAATTGAGATTGTATTTGGATTCCACGAAGCTTTCGGTACCTTTCAAGAGTGAGTCATCCTGCAGAAGCCCGGTTTCGACGTGCTTTCTTCTCAGAAGTCAAGATTGAGGTATAACGCTTCTCGAAAGATCTTTATCTGATATCGACCTCTCTCTCTGTCTCTGCGACTGATGATCTTCATTCTTATAGATGGAAACTTTACCGCCCGAAATTGTCACCAGAGTGTTCAAGAACCTCCCATGTTTGATTCTAGCTCAGAATCTTAGAGTCTGTAAAGACTGGAACGCAATTCTCTCACAAAATACTTCGGTCTGGAGAAACTTGGAACTGAACTACATAAAACCAGGTCGGAGATATCAAGATGTTTCGAATGATCCCGAAGACTACGTAGCTTTCACGATGGTCAATTTCTATTCACATGGAACAATGACGACAGTCATCATCAAGCTGCCATGTCCTCTGCGAGATCCAAGAGATATGGATCATCCAATATTTTTCGAGTTGGATGCTTCTAGAACGACTTTGAAGAGAGTCGAAGTTTGGATCAAATCGGGCCAACTCATTGGAATTGGAAGTCAAGCTGTCTTCGCTTTCTTGAGATCATTTCCAAGCTTGGAATATCTGAATCTGACAGGATATTCTTTACGTGAAGTCAAAAAGGTTGACCAACATCCAGGCAGATTGAATGCACTAGGTTTACACTTGGCTAAGGCAGAGATAGTCTGGGAAGAAGGAGACCTCAAATGGCTCTCTAATCTGAAATCTTTGCTCGTCGTTTCTGATACAGGCATCAATATCGGTCCCTTAGGAGCCTTCGGTGGATTAATACAGGCTTGTAGTACAAGTCTAGTCTCTCTTTCAGCTGCTTTCTTTCCGCCAGAAGATCCCCCAGCAGAATTTTCTGTCTGCCTTCCAAACTTAGAGAGCTACTTCAACTTGAGGAGATTCAGATCTTTAGAATCTATCGATTTTCCAATGGTTACGCAGGTCGGTGGAACGTCTCGAGCTCTCTCTTCTTTTTCCTTGAAGAACATCAAAAGCATAGAAATGGACATCGAGGGGATCGAATACGTTGGTGAAGAAGAGCACGATCGATCTCCAAGCGTCGAAGACCTTCTCCAACCACTTCAGATCAATGATTTTCAATTGCAGCACCTCAAGCTCTATAGTACTTCTCCTGGTCATCATCGAACTTCAATTGACAGTCTTCTCATCTATCTCGTCAAGTTCACTGGGAGAGTTGCTAACTGTCGACGCCTTGTGAAGGTTTACATCAGTGAGGATCAAGTCTACTCTCTAGCTTTACTGGTTGTTATGATGATTTCAAGACGTCTAGATTCGAAGGTTGGGAGTCCTGATCCGTGTTCAGAAGTCATCCTTTATTTATCATCGGATCAAATCGAGCAGTTCAGAGTTCTAGAAACTGAGTTCATGAGAATGAAGCCTTATGAAGCAGCTCGTAGTTCAATAGTCAGAAAGTTGTCGGAATGGGATTCAGAATAGTGGCGGAGAGATCCTGAAGTTGGGCTGAGTCGTTCTTTTTCCCTTTTTACTCTTTGAGAATAGACTCGTGATGTCGTGGAGCTCGATTCGGAATCGATGATGCAATCGTTGAATAGATAGAGATTGAAAATAGATAGAAATAGAGATTGAAAATGGTAACACGAATACATGCGATAAAGAATACAGTTCAAAACAAAAGAGTCTCAACTTCCCTTCCAACTTTCATTCCCTATTCGCGATAGAGACGTCATTAAACATTTCAGAGATAGCAGCTTCAGTCTGAGCTAACCTAGCTCTCAATTGTTCCACCTCTTCTTCCAACCTAGCATTCTTATTAGCTCTCATTTCAGCCAGGGTTCTCAAAGACTTGTTCTCTTCCTGAATGGCCAAAACCAAGGAATTATCAGCAGCATGTTTCTCGGCTACCAATTGACTCATTGGTAATTCGGAAATTGGAATGCTTCTACGATTCCTATCGACCGCATTCTCCCCATTCTCGTCTTGTTCCAATTCCTGAACGTCTCTCTCTTGAGGAATCAATCCGAGTTCCCTAAGAGTTTGGAAGGACAACGATTCGTTGAACAAAGTGGTTGAAGGTCTAGATTCGGAAGTGGGGGACATTGAGACTGCAAAGAGTAAAACATCATCTTCTCCACCGTTTTCAGTGGTTTGTCTACGAGAATTCCTTCTTGGGGATCCATACTTGAAGTCTGATGAGCCAGCAGTCAGCATTCTTGCAGCACTTGCTCTTCTATCTTGTCTCTCTTGATCATCGACTTCCAGAGATTGATCTGGATTCTCAAATTCAGTTCGACTTTCCAAAGGAGATGAAGGCATTCCAGACATCCCTTTTCTTAAACCTCTCAATCCATCAACTCTTCCTTGAAGTGCATTGATCAGAACCAGTCTCAGCTGAGAATTGATGGCTTTCTCTTTGATTTCTCTTGTCGAAGCTTCCTTGACCAAATGCATGACGTTTTCTCTTTCTTCCTTGGCTTCTTGATCCCAAAGTAGTCTTTCTCGAGCTTGTTGTTCAACGACACTCTTTTGGAAAGCTTCGAATTCTTCCTCTCTAGAGACTATGGTGTTTGAAAGAGATCCCAATTGAGTTCGAAGAGCATCATTCTCATCTTGAAGATCGTCTTGAAGGTCTGATGCGTCCTCCACTTGACTTCGTAGATCGGTCACTTCGTGGAGCTGAAACGATAGAGAAAGGGATGATGATAATCGAAGATTAGCAAAAGAGGGTTTCTTCGATACGAAGTTGGAGTTCGAATCAGAATTTGCTTCTCTGTTTACTCACCTTCTCTCTCCAGCCCTCCTCCAGTCTCGTAGCGAGCTCTCTGATCTTGGTAGCGTCTTTCTCGCTATGAAGGATATCTCTTGCATCTATGAATCTCATTGCATCTTCAGCTATCTTCATTTCGTCCACTTGTCTTCTAGGAAGTCTAACCTTGTTGGGTTTCGATTCCGAAGAAATAGAAGTGGAAGCTGCGTTTGAACCCAAAGCTGCAGCTCTTGCAGCTGAAATCGAGGCTGCAAAGCTAGAAAAGGAAGACATCGGAGAGAAAGAAGGAGCTCTTGAAGTCCTAGTGATTGATGGAGTATTGGACGAAATCGATCCTCTTCCTGTCGATCCAACAGTTGGAGTGGTTGGAGATAATAAACCATTCCCACCATTTTCCGAACCGGATCCACCACCTTCTGAGCTCAAAGAGAAAGCTCTTTGAATACCAGCACCCCCCTCCTCCTCCTCTTCCAGAAGGGATCGTAGATGCGGGAGTAGCGGGGGAATTGCTTGGAGATCTGAGAAGACCCCAAAAGGATCGTTTCGTCCCACCTGGAGAAGTTGCTGATCCACCTGGCGAGACTGGTCCAGTGTTGCTTAAAGTGGGAGAAAGCATACCTTCTCCTCCAGCAGCTTGAGAAATCGACCTTCGAGAAGAAGCATCTGAGTTCCTATGACTTTGTCTAGATTCGTGGACGTTGAAGCTTTGACCTGAATTCCTGTCGGCTCCCTCTCCTTCATCCTCTTCGAAAGACATTCTATCCTTGATATCCACACTAGCTAGAGAACTTGGCTTTGAAGGTGGAACATTCGAGTTGGTCTCTAGCATGCTTGGACCTCGTGTCGAACCTTCTTCAGATAGTCGAGTTGGAAGATCTTCTTCTTCTCCTCCTCCTCTAGATTTCGTCGGCGTAGCTTGGTGAAGTAATGTCCTAGGTTGCATTGGAGTCTTGAGAGCATCCGATGCTTCGAGATTGGGTTCGACCAGATCCAGATTCTTGACACTCTCGTCCACTGAAGTTGAATTTGCAGAGGGAGAATTAGAATTGGAAGCGGAAGGAGCTGAAGAATTGACCGAGGTTCCAGAGGCTGATTCTCTCTGAGAAGTAGAAGGAGTAGATTGAAGTATTTCCTCAGAGACCAGTTCTGAAGGTTCGGTTGAAGAAGGTGTTTGAGGTCGTTCAACTCGATTAGAGATAGAAGTTGAACCTCGAGAGATAGCAGGCTGCTCGTCACTCTCCTCCTTCTTCGAGCTGCTCTCTTCCACCTGATTCTCTGAATCGACTGCTACATCCTCATC
>JASXTE010000498.1:0-41594 GCA_030280995.1 Hemileia vastatrix | reverse complement strand
GTTGGCTGTCAAAAGTTCCATGGTTGATGACCTAGTTATCGGTATTCGTTTATTCGTTCCTACTTCCTACTTGTTTTTATTTTTCCTTTTTACCCTCAAGACAATTTTCATCACATTTGTTGTCATTTTACCCTACACTATCTTCATCATCACTGACGTAACAGGTGATACTAGTTAATGGTTAGGAAATAATTTAGCACAGGACATCCTAATCTACTTGTGAAAAATGTCGACATTTTCTTACTGTCAGACTTTTTTGCTGTTGTTGTTGTTGTTGTTCCTCATCGTATTTGAATGGTCTCAAGTTTGAATATTTTCTTTTTTCTTTCAACCTCCAATGTCAGTTGAATAGTTAATGATTATCATTGGAATTAACATGACTGGTGGTCATTAGTTACTCAAGTTTGATGTGTGATGTAAGTAACACTTGCATGCAATTGATCTCAACTGTAGGTGTTAACCAATGTTAGAATGACTGAACAAACACTCGACTCTTTTGGCAATTCGATGATGATTGTTAATTCATGAGGATGATTTTTTTTTCTTCTTTCTTTCTTCACTGTTGCACCTTAAGAAAAAGTAGAACCATCTACAACGACATTTACTTACCTTTTGCTCTACCTTTTGTCTCAGGTCGACGTGCAAAATCGAATTGAATAATGAAAATCCAGCACGAGGAAAAATAATAATTCTTTTAACAATACAAAGCTTAAACCAAAAAATATACATAAATTGATGTGAAACAACTTTTACATCACAACCAACAAGTCACTTAATACTGATGACCTGACTTAACAATCATGATGAAATTATTCTGTGTCCGGGAAAAAAAATATACTTACTGAAAAGGATTTTATGTTGCATTATACACATTCGGTTAAGATAAGAAGGTCTTCCACACACAAAAATCAGTGATAGACAAATCTTCTATCAAAGTAAAATGCATAAATTCATTAGCTTAGATCACGAGGAAAATTACATTTTAGGTCAGACTGATAAATTTTACCAAACTGCTAGCTAAGGAAACGACTGACCAATTCACTTAGGTTAGTCAAAAGTAAATGTTTTCTTGAAATTTGGTCATCTTACAGACGACGGTGACTCAATTTATTCTACAATCAATTTAAAAGATCATACAAGTTTGACAAACTTATCAATGATTAAGTTACTTCATACCATCTGAAATAAAACACAAATAGTCTAAGTAAAAGGGATTTAAATTGATTAAACACGTCAAGGTACCATTTGTGGCGGTTAAAAGTGAAAATTTGACGAATTGGAACAGACACACAGTTAAGGATCATGCATCATCATCATCACCATTTGGACATTCGTTTGGTTCAATTATAACTTAAGAACAACTAGCGACACGAGTAGAGATAATTGGAACAAAAACGATACTATTGACGCCAAGCGGGCAAATAATCAATTTGTTACCATTTCGTCATTTTGGTGCCACGAACTCTGTCTCGTTGGCAGCGCCAAGAAATTTAATCTGAAAAATCATAATGGAATATCATTTAGTATTATCTTTTTTCATATTGGTCTCACTAATACAACATAATACAGCTTATTACATTACCATTGATGCTCATGCTGAAGAATGTTTTTTTGATCGAGTAGCAACCGGTACTAAAATCGGTCTTACCTTTGAAGTAGTCGATGGAGGATTTTATGATATTGATTTGAAAATTACCGGTCCAGATGGTAAAATTGTACATCAAGAAGATAGAGCATCATCTGGTAAATTTACATTTTCTGCTAACGCAGATGGTATATATACTTATTGCTTTGGTAATAAGATGTCAACCATGACACCTAAAGCTGTTATGTTTTCCGTGGACATTGGTGAAGCACCTAAACCAGTTGATCCTGCAGCACCTCATGCTCAAGATGATTCTCATAACAAATTAGAAGAACAAATCAAGGAATTATCATCTGCTTTGACTGCTGTAAAGCATGAGCAAGAATATATGACTGTTCGTGATCGAATCCACCGGTCTATCAATGAATCAACAAACTCACGTGTCGTCCTTTGGGCATTTTTCGAGGCAATTGTCTTGGTTGCAATGACTCTCGGTCAAGTATTTTATTTAAAACGCTTCTTTGAAGTTAGGAGGGTCGTTTAAATTTGTAGGCAAGATTTATTATCAATCGAAAATTAAAGATCATTTTTTTCTACCACTAAATATTAAGAATTTGTCAATTTTCATTCAAATCATACATAAACAAGGAATTCGCCTTTGTTTCATCATTCCTTGCATCAATTGATCGTCTTAAGTGTCTTTCAATCGTCAAGGGATTCAATGTGATCCAGTTGATCTTTTAGTCAAACTGACATCAATGTCTAATTGATTGAATAAGAATTGTTCAATCAACAGTAGAAGTGACTTTTACAGAGATCCACGAAATAGAAATGAGTGTAAGTGGATACAATTGAGTATAACAATGTTATATCATTGGGTCATTTCGCGTAAGCCAGCGACCGCCGGTAGAGTGGAACAACTCAGCTGATAGTCACGCCGTTAGAGATGAAAAGTCTCGCGTCACATTTGGTGGATTCCGTTCAGGTAATTGCTAGATATCTCAAACCCTTTCAAACCGATTGATAATCCTTACAATGATATTTTCAGCAACAAATTCAAAGTGCTTTGGAAAAAGATGAAAAATTCTATCGCCTCATTGAACCTGAAAGTGCTGGTGTTGCTTGTTGCAACAAAGCATTTGTAGGATCTCTTCTACAGAGTGACTTTTTAAACTCACCATCCGATCTACTTCCTGGAGTGTATGAAGGTGGATTCAAAGTATGGGAATGCACTCAAGATTTACTCGAGATGATCATTACAAATGAACTTTCGGTCCAAGGCAAAAGAGTCTTCGATGTGGACCAGGTGTGCTTGGAATCAAGTGTTTACTTGATGATGCCAAACATGTTGTCCTACAAGACTACAACACTCAAGTCATTGAATCATGTACACTGGCCAATCTTTTACTCAATCTCAAGCTTAAATTCGATGATATTTCAACTGACCAGCTGACTAATCAATTTCTGCCCAAATTTAACCTTTTGGCTGGTGACTGGGACACTCTTGACTGTGGACAGGACAAATTCGATCTTATCCTTTCTTCAGAGACAATTTACAAGGAAGATAATTACCCAAAATTGTTAAATCTATTCAAACGTTCTTTAGCTCCTGAAGGCAAAGTGATAATTGGCTGTAAAAGCTATTACTTTGGTGTTGGAGGAGGATCAGATTCTTTCCAAGATTTTGTTGAGAGTGAAGGAACATTTAAATGTCGTCTAGTAAAAGAAATTGATGCACCATTGAGAAGAGATGTTTTAGAATTAATTCTAAATCGGTGAATTTTATTATGGGACACAATAAATTGCTACCCTTCTACATCAAAGCAGAGATAAATCAATTAGATTTGCTGGGTGCTTGAGAAGGAGGCAAAGGAGCAACTCCACCAGCCTCATCCAATTCTTTCTGAATCAAGTCGAAGTGATTAACAGCATCGATACATTTGAACCAATAACCACATGAACATCGTCTTGGTTCAGTTTTGTGTACCCACATGTAACGAATGACATTAGAATCTTCTTCACAAACACATCCTACTAATCGTTTTGATTCGAAAGAAGGAACAATGTTTGGGTTTTGTTTAGTACCCTCACCTCGTACTTGAGGTTGCAAGTAGAAAGGATCCTGTTGACATAAAGATAAAAATGACATTAATTCACATGTTGAATGTCAAAAAGAGAATTACTTACAGTGATACCTCTTTCTTCTAAGATGAGGACGATTTTTTCTTCTCCAGTTGCATGCTCGATGGGATCAGCAAATGTGAAATCTGAAACATAACATGTTCGATTATGAATTTGATTTATTACATTTGTAATTAAACTTACGTTTTTTATCTTTATCTTTAGCATCATCAGCAAAGGTCCTTTGTGCTAATACAGTCAAAGGCCTTTTAGTGGTCAAAAATCGAGATAAACGAACTAAGTGAGACATCGAATTTGAGTTCTCCTTGAACGAGGGCAAAGCAGGACGAATGTGACAGCTGATAGCAAAGGTAGAGGGAGCTTTGATCGGTTGTTGAAAACGCGTGTTTGTCGACCGGATACTCTCTGATTGTGCCAACTGTGCTTATTATTGTGCGATTTGTCTTGATTTATTTATCGTTTTGATTTATATACCATCATCCTAAAGATGGCCAAGAAAGTAACTCGTTCACGAGCTAAAGGTGGATCAACTAAAAAGTCTGGTGGATTTCAAACTGGTAATCACAGTCTTAATCCTGATCGTACATCATCCAGCTCAAATGATCGATCTAAATCAACAATCAAACGACTTCTTATGTATAAAAATTATAAACCTATTCGTGACAGAAAAGGTAAAATTGTGAAAGCTGCTCCATTTCAATCTTGGTTACCTGCTGGAACTGTTGCAAGAGTTGCTCCTAATCAAAAATGGTTCGGCAATGTCAGGACCATTTCTCAAGATGCTTTGCAAAAATTCCAAGAAGATCTTAAAACTGCCATGGATGATCCTTATCAAGTGGTTATGAGGCCTTCAAAATTACCTGTGACTATTTTGAATGAAACAGCAAAATATTCTAGATCCCATCTTCTTGACACTCAGAGTTTTGAAACAACATTTGGTCCAAAATCATCACGTAAGCGAGCACATGTTGAAACCAATGATTTAGAAGAATTGAGAAAAAAGTCTGAACAACGACAACAAGAATACAATGAGGATAATGACACTGCGTTAGAAAGAGAAGTTGATGTCACTGAAATGCCTAGAGAAGCAATCATGAAAAAAGGTCAATCTAAACGTATTTGGGGTGAATTATACAAAGTAATTGATTCAAGTGATGTTGTTGTTCAAGTACTAGATGCTCGAGATCCTTTGGGTACTCGCTCTACTCACATTGAAACATTTCTCAAGAAAGAAAAACCACATAAACATCTAATACTACTGTTGAACAAATGTGACCTGGTTCCTGCTTGGGTGACCAAAGGTTGGGTTGCAACTCTTTCCTCAGAATATCCAACTTTAGCTTTTTATTCGTCACTTCGACATCCTTTTGGTAAAGGTTCTCTCATCAACTTGCTCCGTCAATTTGCAAAATTACACAAGGAAAGAAAACAAATCAGTGTTGGCTTCATTGGTTATCCAAATGTCGGTAAAAGCTCGGTCATTAATACTTTACGTTCTAAAAAAGTTTGCTCTGTTGCCCCCATCGCTGGACAGACAAAAGTATGGCAATACATCACTCTTATGAAGAGTATTTACTTGATCGACTGTCCTGGTGTAGTCTATCCAACAGGTGAATCTGATGCTGAAACTGTCCTCAAAGGAGTCGTTAGAATTGAAAATGTCAAAGAACCAATCGAATTCATCCCTCATGTTCTAGAAAAAGTTAACCCTGAACATATTGCTAAAGTATACAAATTACAAGAAGATGACAAATGGAATGATCATCTAGAATTTATTACCCTTGTAGCTAATAGATTTGGTAAATTGACCAAAGGAGGTGAACCTGATATCGATACTGTCTCTAAAATGGTCCTCAATGACTTTCAAAGAGGTAAAATTCCATACTTTGTTAAACCTGAAAGAACCGACTCTGATGAAAGTACTTCTCAGCCAATACATTAAGAATAAATTAATCTTACTAAATGGTGTTTCATAATGTTTCTTAAGCCAAAAGTTCTGCTTGAATGCAATTATGCAAAGATAAGGCAACAACTGAAGCAATTATTCGGTTTCATTTGAGGTACTTTTATTGTGATACATTTGAATTATGTCGGTTCATTTCATTTTATTTCAATCTCAGGGGAGGAAAATGAATTTGAAACAATTGTTTTAAATTTATCGTCTTAAACCGTGAGCTGCCTGAAAAATATAACAAATGTTAAGGTTGACAATTGATGTTTCCATTTCTCATAGAACTATCAGAACAAGGCAAAGTCTACCAATAGCAAGAAGAACTCGAAGGTTGCAAATATGTTGTGCGCGACATCCAGTTGATTAATAACTCCATCGTTGTTGTCCCGAAATGCCATGATGTTCTTAGAACCACTTATTGCTTCTATTATTTTAAGCAGTTTAGTTGACACTTGCAAATGTTGATGAATATTTCCTCTAATTTTTCTCCTTGCAATCAACGAATTGAGCACTGAGTAAAGTGCCAACGTCTTCGAATGAACACGAGACAGAAAAGCAGTCAGGAAATAAGCTCTCATCGAGTAAAACAAAGCAAGGAAAAATATGAGAACTTTAAAAACAACAAGGAAAATTGTTTGTGGCGAATCTGAAAGTATCAGCAGACTCATCGATATCATTGGAATGACCAAAAGTCCTCCTGTCTTGACCAGTGGGTTGATGAGATGTTGTGATTTATCAATCAAGTTGATTATCCTTCGATGTTGAATGTCCAACCTTTTCATGTACATATAATCGATTGAATCTTTGTTTGAGAGTTCTTCTACCATTTGCGAGCATGATTTGGTGATTAAATCCATTATCATAATGACGTAAGCATATAACAAAAACAAATCAGTTGTACAGTATCGGAGAGCATGACACGAGATGACCAGGATGAAAATAGCTGTAAGACGCGTTACAATATCAATCTCCAGATTCATTGCTCCATAATTGAATAGAACCATTGCTGATGAAATGACAGATGAAGATATGTAGAAACATACAAATTCAGTTATTTTGAAAAAACGAATTTTCAAGTTCGCTTCGAACAGATGATCGAATTGCAATATATCATCCCAATGACTTCTTTTAGATGAATACAACCAAAACATGTACACTCGAAAGAAAGCTATTTCACAACAGGCGAATGAATCAATCAACTTGGTCACTCGAATAACTCGTGGTTCATATGGAAAGAATGAAAATAGAAGTGATAATCTGGGAAATTCTGTTGGAAACAAATTGAAAAGTCCATTTGATATTCCAAGTGTCATTCCAATACTCAGACAAATGTAGAAGATGCTTCCTTTGACTTGTTTGTTATTGACATCTTCGTATACTGGATATATGAAAGTTCTTTCAATGACTTCTTTAAACGAATTCATGTTGGTCCATAGTGGAATAACTAAATTTTTCACATGATGCACAAGACTCATCGTCATGTTTGGATGTCTTTGAAACAGTTAGAACTTTGAACAAAGACCTCAATCATCTACAGACAATTGCTCGTAAATCATCCATGGTTGGATGATTCTTTCGTGCAAACAAATACTGTGATCGTATCATCTGCGTGAACTTTCAACATTGAAACAGAACTTTATTTTGGTTGCAATTAATTGGGCTTAATCATCGTGAGTAGTTGCATCAACCTTCCTGATGGTTCCTTCGTACAAGCTAATACTGTGATCATATCATATGCGTGAATTTTTAACATAAGAACAGAACTTATCTTGGTTTCTGTTTGTTGTTTTATTTCATGAGCAGTGGTAAAACACTTATGCAATTTCATGTAAAGTCTAGTTAAAGTTCCGAATGTGATTTTATTGACAAAGTCGATCGATATTCATTGGTGACGCAGGTTATTATTACTAAATTAACAAATTACAAATGCTACAGGTAAAAGTTCTCCTAAAGTCATCCTCAGCACACTTGTGCTCGCATCAAACTTGTTGTTAAAGAACTTGATTGTCAGATTGTAGTAAGAGTGTATTTTATTTATTGTTGCCTACACTGAGAACATTTTAGTCATTTGAAATGTGATCATGTCTCTTAAACTCGAAAGAAAGTTTTTGCTAACCAGACGGATAAATCAATTCGTTTAATTGATGTGATACTTCATAGATCATCAGAAATAGAGGGTGAAAGCATTAACAAGTCTTCAAATCCTGTTGAAAACGAATTCAAAAGTTGATCCTAAAGATAAAAAGTAATCGAATCATTTGCTCGAACTTCAAACTTGAGAATTTTAAAAAATTTTCATTGCAGTTCTTCATTAACTGAGTATGTATACATTTCAAATTATATCTGAAGGAGGGAAAGAATCACTCATTTGTTATTACTGAGATGAGCAAAGCAAGCAATTGCATAGATCTTACAAACAAGGATAAATTAATCTCACTGCATGATGGTTCTTGAGCGAAAAGTTCTGAGCGAATGCAATGATGCAAAGATCAAGCAACAACTGAACCAATTCTTCGGTTTTATTTGCGGAACTTTTATAGTAAGTAATATAAATTATACCAGTCTATCTGATCTAAATTTATCATTCAATTTCAATCTCAAGAGGGTGATTAATTTGAGAAAATTGTTTTCAATTTATTGGCTTAGACTGATAAGTGCGTGAGAGATATAGCAAATGGAAAAGTTGACAATGATGTTTCCATTTCTCATAGAACCATCAGAACAAGGCAAAGTCTACCAATAGCAAGAAGAACTCGAAGGTTGCAAATATGTTGTGCGCGACATCCAGTTGATTGATAACTCCATCATTGTTGTCCCGAAATGCCATGATGCTTTTAAAATTACCTATTGAAATGACAAATGAAGATATGAATCTTGAATCTTCGTAAGCTGGTAATATGAAATTCTTTCGATGACTTCTTTAAACGAATTTATATTCGTCCATAGTGGAATAATTGAACTTTTCACATGATGCACAAGACTCATCGTCATTTTTGGTCGCCAGAATGTCTCTGAAACAGTTAGAACCTACAACAGGGATCTGAAACATCATGAGACAATTGTTCGAGACGAGGCAATTTCATCATCTACGGTTCGATGATTCGTTCAAGCTAGCAAATAATGTCATTAGATCATTTGCGTGGATTTTTAAAATTTAAAATACAACTTTATTTTGGTTCATTATTGATTGAGTGCGTACACTTCGAATCATATGAGAACTAAATGAAATGATCAATGATTTGTACTAATAATTTCAGTTCATACAAGACAAACATTGACAATCACATGATTCCAAAAACACAGTATTTTAAATATTGAATGATTGAATACAGTACCATTTGCTATCGATTGTTTGAGCAGGTCAGAGTGTCACTTGTTCGAAGAACTGAGGACTGATTATCAACAAAATAATATGTACATTATAAGAATGTTCTAACCAATCTAGTTGTGCAAAGAATATTTTTTGTCACTAAGTGCATGATGTTATAACAGGTTAACTTTTCGCTGTTTATATCAACGATAAATATATCAACCGTAATTAGAGTTGAGTAGAATAGAAGATATTGCTAATTGAGAATAATTTGATACACCGAGTGAACTGCTCAAACAAATAAGCATTTCTTTGCTCTTGTCTCTCCATGATTCATCAATTGACCGCCACTTGTATGTAATTTTCTTGAAAGGGAATCCTTTTCCTGCGCAAGGGTAAGTGCTGATTGCAGTACAACTTGCTGACATCTGATTTGTTGTCAACCTGCCTTTTCTTCTTCCTCGATGTATGTTTAGAGCATGCAATCTCCAACAGCAGGATAAGTGATGATATAAAGTCAACTGCAAGAAGAGTTAAGGTGAACAACCTGAAGTATGAAAAGTACACAGGGTCAACATCGTCATACTGAGAATCAAAGGAGGTCTGTGAACAGAATGACTTCTTTTTTTGCTTTTCCTCATCTGATGGAATGCTCTCTAGAATAATGTTGACACCGAAAGCAACCAATTGATTGCGATGCCGTTTTTGCGATTGTACAAGCAAACCACTCTCAGTGAGACGACGCATCTTGGATATGAAGTACTTTTCATTCGAGTAGTTTGACGACAGAGTGTAACCCTTTGTCTCGACAATATCTTCTCTTCTAGTTACGAACTTCACCTGTCGTTTAGCTGACGGACAGAGCAGGTCAACAATATTTTCACTATCATAAAAATCCATGTAAACAACCTGATGATCCTCCATCAAATCAGCCATTTGTCCAAGATAAGCCGCTGGATTGTCCTTGAACTTTAGTTTTTTTTTCAGCACAGTTTGAATTCTTCAAGCATCTGTCGTACCGATCAAGAACTTGCTTCGCTTGCATGCTTCGAAACAATTTTCTTTTCAGATTAAGGTCATAATGAGAAAAAGAAATAGTTTTCTCACTTTTGTAAACTTTTTCCATTGTGTCCAAGACGTCCGGGTCAGGTATGACAACGTTACTTGTCTTGTAAACACAGTTGAATCCCAGCATCAATTCCATGACCATCAATGAAACAAGCAACTGGATTAGGCGAAAACAATTTGTTTCATAGAGAAATGTTTTCGATACCCATCGTAGACAAGTCCTTGCGAAGGACTTGCTAGTGCGCCTTGGGATCAATGCAAAGTAATAGAAAAAACTGATTTTAACTACAACCATGATGATGACAATTAGATAAGTCAATATTGATAGTCCATAAACACCAGGTGAAATCAATGCAAAGTTTTCAAAGACAGTTGTACCGTTGACTTGTTTAGTCTTGAGTGAATCATAATTATAACCACTACCAATCAATAGCTTGTTAGAATAAATTGGTACGGGAACATAATAATCTGCTTGTGATTCGAGCGTAGCACACACATCACTTTGGTTGTTTTTAAGTTGTTCAAGACCCTGCTCAGATTTCTTCACACTCATGATGATGGTTTCATTGCCAAATAAGGTGACCATGATATCGATCCAATCTTGCGCCATGTACCCGGTTGGTCCTAAGATTTTATACTTGCCGGAAACTGGATCTTTATTGATTTGATCTTCACTGTTCCAATACATAGTAATCCTCATGGTCGATGGTCCAAAGTGTTGTTATTTACGAGTAATTATAAGTTGGTTCATTTGTGCCACTAGTGATGAGATGTGGTAGATCAATTCAACGACTGAGCCAAACACAAATAAGTCCACGACAGTTTTCTTACCGTTGTGTATTGCAAAACTTGAATCATTAATTAAACATCACTCCTTTGTTTGTTGATTTGCTTTGCTTGAAAACACTTTCGTGCAATTCTTTCGAAACAGTTGTCATGGATGCAATTGTGATTTTCTTAAGCAGGCCGATCGATATTCAATGGAGACTAATTCAATATTAATCAATTGGATATTAATCAACAAGTCACAGAATCATGACTGATCAATAGATCAAAAAATAACTGAAAAAAAAGTTTTCCAAAAGTTTAATTTTCTTTCTCAATTTTCGATCTTTCTCTTTCTATTCATCGATGTGTGTTTAGAGCATGCAATCTCTAACAGCAGTATAAGTGATGATACAAAGTTAATTGCAAGCAAGGCGATGATGAAGAACTTGAAGTAAGAACAATACACAGGGTCAACAACGTCATTCCTGAAATCAAAGAGGGTCTGTTAACAGAACTACTTGTTCTTTTTCTGATGTTCTGAACAATTGTTGCTGGTGACGATGATCAGTTGAGTTGGTTTTCGTATAATTCAAGTTCTTTCACCTGGTAATCATAGTCTTGAAGGTATTTGAAAGTGCTCTCGAATTGAGCTGACATAAGAAAGTACATGTACGAAGAAATTGTTTTGTACTTGCTTGTGTTTATTAGATGTCATGTCTTATTGGAACATTTGTGCGATCTTTCCATTTGTCAATCAAAGTAGAGTTGAGACCTTTGATCTTCATATCAACGATTGATTAATACCAGTGTTTTCCTCTCTAGTCGTAATGCTAGGATAAAATCAATCTGCTTGAAGTTCTTCTTTACTTGGCACTCTCCATCCCAACAATTTCATGGCCGTTTGTTGGGCTTTTCTTAACCTTTCAATCTTTGGACCGCAATCGAAAGCTTGTGCAAATAACGGTTGCATCAATTGCACTGCCAAATTGGATTTGATATCCTGTTGATCCATTTCATTCTTTAAATCTTGATGGTACTTACGACAATGTCTAAGGCCATAAGCAATCAAGAACAGAACATCATCATGAAATTGTCCTTCGAATTTAATTCTTACATCTAAGATAAAACGATCTTCTGGTTTAACTGCTTTTTTATAAGCTAAGTAAGCTAATTTAATTGCAAAATATGTATGAAGAGCCCAAGTTGCGTCATCATCGGATGCATCATTCGACATGTCTATTCTATCTTGCAGGTAATCCAATAAGTTCTTCATCAGAATTCTTGCAGCTCTATACTTTCTTTTGAAATGAATGTCGTCTAGTGATGTACTAATAATTTTCTCTGTTTGTTCTGCAAATTGATAAAATATCGAAACTGCTAAATCACTGTATATCGCCCATTCAGGTGAATCGATATTAGTAAACACAGGGTCAGTAATTAGTGGTTTAAAAAATTCAAGATTATGATCGTCATCAGGTCTGAACATATGTTTGTTCCAAATGTTCTCATCTCTATGTTTACTATATTTAACTATTATTTGCCAAAGACACAAACCATTCCAATTGTGTACGTTACGAAAAGTGCCTGATTCAAAGACAATCATTTTAGGACATTTAGTATTAACTTTGAAAGCTATTTGATTGTATCGAAGGAATATTGTGAATATATCTTCAGTTGTTTCATACACATAATCTGATTGGTCACCTTCGAAGTATGTTGTCAATAGTTCTTCACCTACTTCATCGTAAAAAAAATATTTATATTCAATCCATTCTCCACCTTTTATTGCTTCCTTGTGAGTCTTTCTACTTGCTTCATACACCTTTTTGACTTTTGCAGTGAACTCTTTTGTAATATTCCATCTTTCTTGTTGTATTCTTGATCCAAAGTATGGATTAATATCAACCAATTTCACCATATACTTCTTGTAAATCGGAAGTTCTAATGGATTCGGAATATGTTCATACATGTATAAAAGTACATGGTAATAGATTAAACATCTAATTTCATCCAAATCAGTATTATTGTCAAGTAGATTATGGTAAAATACAGTTTGAAGTGATGCTTGATCTCTCAATCTATCATGTTCGACAGTATAAATTTCTTGTAATATTTTAGCAAAATTAACTTGTCCTGTTGTAGACTTGACTAATGTTTCAATACTTGTTCGTACACGAGATTTAGTTTGTTTAAATTGACTGGTGAAACTTTCTATCTTCTTTTCAATGCTTACCAAAGATTTATCAAATAGTTGTTCATTGTTGAAAACTTTTATAAATTGTCTAAAAATTTGTCCTTTTTTCATCATATTCAAATCATTGTGATAAACTTTCATTTTTTTCGTTCGACCGAAACTTTCAAATTCATCTTCACTTACATAATCATTATAAAAATAATCATTTGGATACAATGGACATGGAAGTCCTTTTTGAATTAACCATTTGATCAGATCATTTACAGTTGGTTGACTGATCATCTTTTGAAAGAATTTACCTATTTTTGTCAATTCAATATCACCAAAGGCTTCAGCTAAAAAAAATACACTTGGTGACTTATGATGAATTCATATTAAATTGTTCTTACCTTTTCGTCCAAGATAAGTTGTAGTTTTTTGTAAGAATTCTGATTTTCCATTGTTAAGTCCATTCATTGCAAAACCATTTGACGATCCACACATTGAACCAACGAAATCGTCACACAGGTTGTCCACAAAATGATTATTAAGGTATGATTTGACATCTCTGCACAATTTCTTGTCACATTCCTTTAAAAATCAATTAAATCATCAATTAAATAATAGAAATTCATCACTTACAGCATCACAATTAAATTGTTCGCTTGTTAGAAATATCAACCACCAGAAGGTCGTAGAAAATGTCGATGAGTACATTGATGATGCCAATGAAAATGATTTTACTTTGAAATAAATTCATTTATAAAAATATTCATGTTCAAATTACAGGATATGTATCGTTATGTTTACCAACGTAAAAGTTGCCACGTTCAACAGGATGAGATATTTTACCATGTATGTTAACTGGAGACAACTGATGAATTGTAAATCGTTATCGAATTGTTAACAGTTGTATTCACTTTAATTTACCTTCGATCACCTTTGGATAAATGAAAATTGCAATTTTCGCATTCATATTGTCAAAGCTAATTATCTCTGGATCGCTATGAAGAATAGAACATAACTGTTTCACACACATGGAATAACAGGATGTTCTGAGTGTGACGATTGAAGAATGTTCGATTACAAATGACTAATTGGTTCAGTTATAGACTAATCTGTGATTTCTTTTTCACATGTTTCCCTTTGCTCCAACAAGTTGCTTCTCCTGCTGAAACTGCTGAAAGAATATGAGCAACAATTATTTGAACTAAAAGTTTATAAAAATGTACAACTTCAGCCAACATTTTTCAATGGAATAAGCACAAAGAATAAGTAAAAGTAGAATAATCAAGTAGACGGGTGATAGAAAGGATAAAAAACACATGATGAGATGAAAAATCTCTAACAATTTCATCATCAATGAATGTGAATGTTGTATTACAATTGATTGACAATTTTTGTTTATTTAATGGATGTACTAAAAGTTCGTCATGATGTGCTCACGTTTGTTAATGTAATTGAGTCATACAATTAAATGACATTCTTTGACCAAACTGAACTAACAACATTGTACAATTGATTTGACAAATGCATTCACAATACCATTGGTCTCATCCTCACATTACATGCCAATGAGTTTCGAGTTTAACCATTGAGTCTTGTCAAGTGGTTTTTTTGTTGTCCAAACCATACCTTTCAGCCATCTCAATGATACTTTGGCAGTGTGACAGGCAAATATGGTGAAGGTGAAATTTAATTAGCATTTGCTCAAGCAATTAACCTGGAAATTCTAGAATCGCTTTATGCTGTCTGCAATTGTAATCGATGAAAATTAGGCGAATTATGTAAGTGATACCTCGATTACATTTGTTACGAAATAAACAATTAAAAAATCACTTTTGCCATGTCGAGAGCTGTTTTATGAGTTTCTTTCAATGACCCCTTTTCACCACAGACGCTGTGGCTCATTTGATTTCATAACTACTGCATCTGAAAGAAATTGTATAACAGATAGTAATGATGATGACTAGATTAATTATTTAGGCTGAAAGTAGGTGGCTTCGCTTTAAAAATCGTATAAAAGGAATTGATTTGTCAGTCTCAATCCATCTGTTAACAATTCACTTTTTACTCTTACCATTTTCTCTTTGCAGAACCGAGTAATCTTCATCAAACACACGATGATCATGTTGTCCCTTTTCAAAGTCCTGTTAACCGTTCAATTGGTTTTCTCATCGTCCGCATCAAAAGGTAGGTTCTTTTTTTATCAATCCAGATTCATCTTTGTTAGGTTATCTTTGTCAGCGACTTCATTGCGCTTTCTAATTTCACCTCTGATTTATACCCAACTTCGGGTTACTCTTTTCACCTTTGCAATGTGCACTTCCAATGTCACTTTGCTATTCATCCTGACTAATTCCTCTTGATCCTGGTGTCACTGCTGGTTAAATGTTCTAAGAGCATTTAAACTCCTCCAGCAGACCCTTTGGACACAAGTGCTCTATCACACATCACGGCCTGAGGTTGTTACCCGTGTCTGTTTACTACTTCTCTTACTTTATCATTTATTATAATTAACCTTAGTATGTAGTACTTTACATCTCTTGTTCTGAGTTTAGATTTGTTAATCCAAAATCCAATCCTCGTTTCTTCCTGCTTTCTGCATCAATCATCATCAATGTTGTAGATACAATCAACGGCATCTTTTTCGTGCGTCAATCAACTATACCAAATCAACAGTTGGTATTAAGTGATGGTCGATCCAACAACTCGGTAAAAGCACAAAATTTAGTTGAAAGTTTTTTACACGTGAAAAAAATAAGTATCCTTTTAAACTTGGACCCGAAACATCATTCACAATCACAGGACCGTTGGAATCAACATCGAGTGGTTTCGATGGTGTTGTTTTAATGATCAATCAAAATGAAGCTGTTTTTTTTTGTCGCGTGGAATTATCCAACAATTTTAAAAAATGTAACGAAACGATGCTTAGCGAACTAGAAAACTATTTATGTGAAGAGAAGAGGAAAGACGAGCAGAGACAAAAAGATGTTGTGATTTTTGCAGGTTCGTCTGGAGTCCCCTCAGAACTAACGAAATCTGAAAATGTTCTTTTATTCGAATCAACTACTGGCTCGTATGAGATTCGAGTCGAACCCAATCAAGAATGGGAATCGGTTTTACTCGAAGTGTATGATCGTCCAGCCTCTTTATCCAACGAAAGATTCGATATTACCTTCGACGACATAAGAAATGTGGCTCAATTCAATTTGTCATACGCGGGAATTTTCGACTCATGTTCTCCACAAAACAAGTTACACAACTTCGTTTGCCCTTCTGTAATTGGTTCTTCTAGTCTCACTTTTAAGTGTATTGGTTCAGAACGGGAAAAATTTACACATGTTGCTGGACGGTCCGGTATATTCATACCGCTTGCTAAGTTCATTCTTGGTTTTATTGCCTCTCTCTTATAAGTGTATCCGAAATTCATGCTGTTTCTTCTTTGATTAAAAAATTTACAGAATAAGGTACAATCAAACATGTGCACAAAATGACACAACTTTTCTATGATAAAATTGTACAGTTTTGAAATGGATCGATTGAGGTAATTTTGTTTCTACCATATATTGTTCGTACATCTTCTAATAGCAATCGATTGACTCATAAGTCAAAGTGAATTGATATTAGTCAACAGATTTTAACTCCATGATTGATAAATAGATTAAAAACTAACTAAACGAAAAGTTTTTTTCCTTGCGCGTGAAATTAAATGAATTTGATTGTCAAGTTACGTTCAATAAGTCTTTAATTATATCGAGAGAAAGTGAAATGATGCATCATTCATGAGAAAGAAGAGGTTTCAGTTCTGTCCTGTGTCAACATCCAGGTAACAACTCTTGTTGCTTTCTCTTTTGATCTTTGTTACATGGACCAGAATTGAAATTGTTTGCATATCAATAAAGAACACTTTAGTTACTGAAAGATGAGTTAAATTTAAAACAATACATTCTCATCAGCTATCAAGTTTTGTTGTGATAAGCTGTCTGTGGATAATCGATTGAAAGTGAGCAGTTAAATTATAATAATCTTGAGAGATAAAAATCACTTGTTACTCAGAGATGAGTGTTTAGTTAATTGCCCGAAAACCTGGTGACATTTGATTTGTTATCAATTCTCCTCTTCTTCTTCCTCAATGTATCTTTGAAGGATGAAATCTCTAGAAGCAGGATAAGTGATGATATGAAGTCAACAGCAAGAAGATTTATGATGAACAACTCCAAGTATGACAAGTACACCGGGTCAACATCGTCATACTGAAAATCAAAGAAAGTTTGTGAACAGAATGACTTCTTCATTTGCAAATCTTCCTTTGTAGTAGAGTTACCCACAACAAGATTCACAGCAAAAGTGGTTAGTTGAGCGCTTCTCCTTTTGTTCGATTCCACGAACAGACCACTCTCAGTGAGTCGACGCATCTTAGATGTGTAGTACTTTTCATTTGGATACTTTGGTGAAAGAGGATAACCCGTTGTCTCAACAATATCTTCTTTACCAGTGACAAACCTGAACTCTTGATTGAGTGGAATCAATGGACAAAACCACTCGTTGATATTGTAGTCGAAAAAGTCCATGAAAACAACATCATGATTCACCATCATATTAGCCATTTTTCTTGCATTGATAACTGCATTTCGCTGAAACATCAGTTTTTTTTCATTACACTCAGTGTTGTTGAAGCATCTACTGTACCGATCAAAAATTTGATGCCCTTGCTTTCCTCTGAACAACTTTTTTTTGTGATTAAGGTCATAGCCAGCAGAAGGAATAGTTCTAGTACTCTTAAGAACTTCCTCGAATGTGTTCAATACTTCAGGTTCAGGAATGATGATATTGCTTGTTCGATATACACTGTTGAATCCTAGAACCAACTCCATGACCATGAGTGTAACAAGCAACTGAATAAGCCGAAAACGATCTGTCTCGTGAAAGACTGTTCTTGAGGCCCATCGTAGACATGTCTTTGCAAATGACTTTTTTGTACGCCATGAAATTAATGCAAAGTGATAGAACAAACCGATTTTACCGACAACCATCATGATGAGAAAAAAATAAGTCAGCAATGATAATCCATAGACACCAGTTGAAATCAGTGCAAAGTTTTCAAAGACATTTGTGTCGTTGACTTGTTTGCTCTTGAGTAAACCATGGTTATAGCCACTGACGATTCTTAGCTCGTTGCTGTAAAATGGTACTGGAACATAATGATCTCCATGTGAATCGAAAAAAGCACACAAGTCAGTCTCGTTTCTTTGCAGTTGGTCATGACAGTGTTTTATTTCGTCACACTGGTTAGAACAGTTTGGTTGCCAAACAAGTTGACCATAATATCTATCCAATCCTGAAATGCTGCTTTGAATGGTCCCGGTAGATAATACTTGCCAGCTGAATTCTTTTCGAATGAAGTCTTTGGGTTGAAAAACAAGGTGATTCTCATGATCGGTGGTTTGACTTGAAATAAGTTGATTTAAAGGTAGAACTGATGTCAAGGTGCAGTGAAGGTGTCAATCGAACAACTTGCCTGGACAATAAAACACCAACACTTGTCTGCCAGTATTCTCAAAGTTGTTTATTACGAAACTAACATCATCATTTATTAAACATCTCTCCTCTGTTTGTTGCTACTTTATGTCATGACTACTGAAAAGACTGTTATGCAACTTCATCCAAACAGTTGTCATGGATTCAATCGTGATTTTCTTGCAGCAGGCCGATCGATATTCACTGAAGCAACAAGTTACAACATTATTATTTATTCATCTGACCACAAATATACTTAACAAAAAGTTTAACAAAAGTTTTTTCTTACATATGTGATTGAATTCGTAGGAAGACATTACCTTTAATAGTCTGATTCAAGCAGGATATTTGTGTTGGGTTTGAATTGTGCTAATGAAACAGACTTTAATCACACACTTGATGATTAAAGTGTGTATTTAATGTTCATGTCCTGTTTGTCTTACAATCACTGGGTGATACAATGAAAATATGCAAGTGCTGCAAATGTTTGAGGATGTTTGAAATAGAAACAACAGCATCAACAATAATTAATCGACTGAAAAATAATCAGAGTGATCTATAAATTCATCCATAAATAAGCTAATAGAGTTCTGTTGTTGGTGATAAAAAAGGTGATCACCTAAAATAAATGAATGTTTAATTGAAAAAATCTTTTTGCATGCACCTTTAGAAATTGTACGGATATAGTGTAACAGTTATATTCATTCGATTAAATTGTGTTGATCTTAGTGAAAGAAAATATTGTGTAATTATTCATATGAAACATGTTATTCAATCTACCTGATATTTCTTTGTGAATTAAATCATTTAAAATTATAAAATGTTTGAAATCATTCGATTGCATGAACATTAAGAAATAAAAATTTTAAATAAATTCATTAAGTATTCTATTTATTGCGCGAATTTAAAATAACATTTATAGTTGTAGTTAGTAGTGACATTTATTCAATTCAATTGCTTTTCACAAAGACATCAATGCCCCAATTTAATGCTGTTGAATACTTTTATTCTTTCTCTGGTCACTCTGATGACTTTTCTGAACCTTGTTGTCTGTAATAGAACTCAAATAAGAGTTTACCTTCCCATCAACCAAGTACCCGATACTGTTGCTATAGAAATCTGTAATGCTTGGTTATATTGGGCTGGTTGTTCTCGTCTTGGAATTTGCTCAGGAACATTAATCGACGATCAGTGGGTGACAACTGCTGCTCACTGTACTGGTAAAAAGCTCGAGATAATTCCTGTGATTCTGAGAATTCGCGTTGGAGCCGATACCGTGGACACAGGTGAAATATATGAATCAGAGAAAGTGATAATACATCCTGCTCACCTGACCGTACATCCTGATCGTGAAGAAAAAGAATGGTTCGACTTTGCACTAATTAAATTGAAGAAGAAAGTACAATTGAGTAATAAAGTTCGGATAGCTAAACTCGCGACGAAAAGTGACAAGTTACCATCCTTTGGTAATATTTCCATGGAAGAACGCCGTGAATATTCCTCCATGTCAAGTTACCTTGTCTTACCAACAGCATCCTCATTCGGTTTTCTGATGTCAGTTGTTGATATTGATTACATCACTGTTACCAAAGGCTCCATAGAACTGACTCCGGGCAGATCTATAGAAGTATGGAGTGGTGAAGCTGGTTCCGGTCTGATACGAGAAACAGAACAAGGCGATCGATATTTAATCGGAACATTAGTTAATTCTCAGTTCCAAACCAGTCATGCTTTTGATGGATCAACTAAACGTTCAGTTGGCTATCTATTCACTAAAATAGATTATTTGATTTACTTCATAAATTACACCATCATGGAAAACGGAGGATGTAGTCAACAGCTCAAGTCAGCCTTAGATACATGGCCTTTCGAAAAGCAAGATAGCGAAACATCGTAGCATACTTGGCTCGATTACAATAAATACAGTCGAACAAATACATGCATTGTGAAGTTTATTTCTCGTTGTAATATGTCATAATATGTTTAAATGTTAGTCCATGCAATGATACTACTCGTATCACAGGAAACAGAGAAGGCGCTTGAAGTTCGTTAATTATTTGATCAACTTCATCACTAGAATCATCATCGAAAACTGATGATACAGTCAAGAACTTGTGTCAGTTCTAAGTTCTTGACGCGTAGATGACAAGTTAACAAGTGAGAACTGAGGTGCTTACCAGTTAACCTCACCAAGTGTTGACAATTCAGTCAGCTTGTGTCAATGTCCTCAATCATCTTGATTACTCTCTCTCTCTGTCGAACACGGAAAAGTGATGGTGAACAATTACGCATGCATTCACTGGAATGACCTTGATGGACACAAATAAACCTTTTTTCATTTTAAATCGGCTTTTTAATTGTGAGTCAACGGATGATTCATGACAGTGGAATTCGAGCACAAGTAGAATCACAAAGTTAACAAAAGCAGTGCGGCTGCTTTGCCTCAACACTCTATTACTCATTTCTACCCAACCTTATTGCTCACTTTACTATAAAGTATTTAAATTGTTCTAATAAATTTTCATCCAGACCAATATGATAGTCCAGTATTGTTCTATCCTCATAGAACTTAATCCACCAGTGAAACAGTGTGCAAGAAAGATGAATGTATTAATTGAACCAAGGTACTTAGAACTCACAAATTCACCAACTCGATCACAGCTGATTGACTTGTCGAGTCACACCCTTCAATCGGAGGAAGATGAATCATCACAATGGAATTTCAAAAAAAGTGGAATTAAAGTTTTGTTTTGATGCTTTAAAATGTAAACTCGTCAATTTGCGCAGTACCTGTTGATTCCATATTTGGCATTGTCGTTTGTTCCCTTGTCCAATCGAATGGATCAGTTGAATCTGTCAGGTAGCAACTGGGCGGTTCTGGTTGTTTACACCCTTCTGTGAGATACTTCAAAAACAAACAACTAGTCATCTTTTCCACATTGTCAACTCAACTCTCGTCAACATCGAACAATGTTCTTCAAACGAACTGTTACCATGTTGCTGTTCTTCAGTACATTGACAACCTCACTAGTTCTATCCTCAGGTGGTAAGTTACTTAATTATTGACTCTTCAATTTGTTCTGATCATTTTTTTATCTTTGACAGACAAAATTTATGGCATCGA
Organism: Hemileia vastatrix; assembly: GCA_030280995.1. Lineage (NCBI taxonomy): Eukaryota > Fungi > Basidiomycota > Pucciniomycetes > Pucciniales > Zaghouaniaceae > Hemileia > Hemileia vastatrix. Next base: position 19,953 of record JASXTE010000498.1, on the reverse strand, counting down.
ATTTTGGAGTGATCTAAATGTTGAGTATCCTGGTTTTACTCATGAAAATGGATTTGTCAATCGTTCCATATCGCTGAGTTTATCTAAGTTGTCTTATAATTCAACTGTCACAACTTCTTTCAATTTAACCAACGAATCGAGCTTCGAATTGTTGCCCTTACATTCTAAAAAGTATCCAGCCAAGGAAATTGTATTCCGCCTAGAAAGATGGAACGGTCGTCGATTGTCATTTTGTCGTATCGAGAATTCTTTTCAGTACAGGAAATGTCAGGGTATTTATGATTTTTTTGACGATAAAACGTACTTTTGCTCCAATGAGAGGAGAATTGAATCTAGCTTTGTGACTTCGGAAGAAATAGGAGTTGCCTTTCTATTTGGTTTAAATGGCTTTATCATCGACATCCATCCTAAACAAGGACAAATTGCCAGTTACCATAAAATTTCCCAACCCTTTCCTGTTTCGATTATGAACACGGTTTTATAATTTTGCCGATCATCTAATATGAAGTCAAGGAAGAATTGTTTTGAGGAATGCCGAAAAGGTTCTATTCGTATTTGTTCGGTTGATTTAGCCGATTAAATCAACACAATTCAGACTCAAAATTATTATCATTGTTCTCCTCTAAATAACTTTTCAATGTAAGTGACTTCATTAATCACAACAGGCTAAATGAATCAATAAATTGATCTCAAATGCAAAAATAACCAATCGATTTGTCGTCTTCTCCTGCTGGAGACTACATATTGCCTAATTCACCATTGAAACAGTTTGTAATAAAGATGAATGCAGTGATCGAACTTAATTGCTCAGAACTCACAAATTCACCAACTCGATTACAGCTAATTGACTTGTCGAGTCATACCCTTCAATCGGAGGAAGATGAATCATCAGTGATGATTCATCACAATGGAATTTCAAAAAAAAAGAGGAATTAAAGTTCTGTTTTGATGCTTGAAAATGTAAACTCGTCAATTTGCGCAGTACCTGTTGATTCCATATTTGGCATTGTTATTGGTTTCCATGTCTGATGAAATGAATCAGTTGAATTAGTCAGGTGCGAACTGGGTGGTTCATGTTATTCACAACTTTCTGTGAGACTTGAAAATCAATTAACCAGCCGACACTTTCCCTTTGTTGACTCAACTCTCGTCAGCATCGAACAATGTTCTTCAAACGAACTGTGTGACATGTGGAACGAAGGTATCAATCGAACAGCTTCCCTGGAAAATTAAACACCAAGAACTGTCTGACATGATTGTCAGAATTTTCATGAAACTCTCATCATTTATCGAACATCTTTCCTACTGCTGCTTTATTTTATAACTACTGAAGACACTCTTATGCAACTTCATCCAAACAGTTGTCATGGATTCAATCGTGATTTTCTTGCAGCAGGCCGATCGATATTCACTGAATCAACAGGTTAACACATTATCATTTATTTATCAGACCACAAATAAACTTAACAAAAAGTTTAGCAAAAGTTTTTTTGACGCATGTGAATTTGTAGGAAGACCTCATAGTCTGAGTTACATAACATCGACTGAATCAGATGGTTGATTCTTAGTCATGTGAATGAAAACTTTTTCCAATGATGTTCCACTTATGGAAAAGTCTTCAATCAGCGATTGCTTCTGAAGTGAGAACATGTGGCCGAAAATATGAGACAATCCATTGAAATGACGATCAATTCGGTAGGTAATAAATTTGCCTCTGATGTCATCAACACTCACACTTGAGAAGCAACGAGTCATTTTTGATGTGAGTAAATCTACGTGAGTCATATCAGTTAATTCATTTATACTCATCTGAACAGTTACCGAGTATCCCATGTCAAAATTCCTTCGAAAACGTTCTGGTGATCCTAAACAAACGAATTTTCCTTGTGACATGATGGCTACTTTGGTACAAATGGCTTCACTTTCACTCATAGAGTGTGTTGAAATGACCATCGAACAGTTCAAAGTTCTCACAACTTCATTCAGACTTTGCCGTATTCTGTGTCGAGCAGTTGGATCTATTCCAGCAGTTGGTTCATCTAGTAAAATCAATTCAGGACTTCCGATGACTGCTAGTGCAACAGAAAGTTTTCTCTTATTACCACCTGAGTATTTACCAGTTGTTCTATCAGCACATTTTTCAAGTCAACCAGTTTTATGATTTGATTCACCAACATAGTTAAAGACTCCTTTTGAACTCCTCGAAGTCTACCAAAAAGAAATAGCATCTCTCTTCCTGTCATGTTATCAATCATTGGACATGATTGTGGACAATAACCAATAGTTCTTTGGTACTTTCGAATTTCACGCAATCCATCGATGTCACCTTGACGAATTTGACCAAATGAAGGTGTAACATCACCAGTTAACATGGCGAATGTTGTCGACTTTCCAGCTCCGTTCACACCAAGAAGACCAAAACACTGTTGTTTTTTCAGAGTGAAACTAATTCCTTTGACTGCCAAAAATGATCCAAATTGTTTACCTATATCATGAACAACAAATGATTCTTTTTTGCCAGTATCACAGTTTATCGAGTTCTTTGCTCTTCTCGATTCTTCACTCACGTCAATTGGAACATCACAATTTGCAGTACGATTGATTTTGAAACATCTTAATCGCTGTTTGATGCGATTTAAATGTCCTGAGAAACATTCAATCAAGATCAACAATATAATGCGGAAAACAGTTTGCATGACAAGACACATTATTTCAGTGGAAACTTGATTACCGTCATAACCAAATGGATTGTCTTTGATACAATTATCAATACCAGTTGTTGGATTGAAACATAAACTTGGACAACACATCAACTCTAACTTCATAGTAGAGATAAGATACAAAAAGTTCATCCCATGACATGACTTATCCAATTCTTTCGCTGGTTCGAACAAAGATTCGACACAAAGTTATTCATATGAAGCTTTTGTAAACCCCAAGTAAATGAAAACACTGGTGACATGTATGCAAGTGTTAAAATGTAGTTGAAAACGTCATGACTGATGAAATTTCTAAAGTTAAGAGTGTAGACAATAAGAACAGCAATAGAACCAATAGAACCGAAGATGAGGAAAGTATTGTTGACGTAGAGACTTGCTTGAGTTGGTGAGGTAAATTTGAAACTCATCAGATAACTTGATGTAATGCTTGTCATTCCCAAACATAAGAACAGACAGAAAAAAGCCATCGAATTAATTAGGTTTGATGTGAAGAGTGAATTTTCATCGATTAGGTAACATGTTGATACAGTTAAAATTGAACACATCAGATTGATCATCATGTCGAAAGAAAATGAAGCAAAATGTAACATCATCGGATGAACACCAGTCATTACTTGTAAGAGTTTGACTTTGGATTGTCTTTCGCTAACTGGAAATGATACGTAAGATGCAGTTGTAAAAATCATACTGATGGGAACAAAGATGAAAATTAAAATCTTTTCAATTCTCAAAACTGTCATATCGAGTCTTCTTGAGGATATCTTTGAATTCTGACCAGTCACTTTGATGATTTCTTGTGTGCAGATGTTGCTTAATTGCATAAGTTGAGTATTAAATATCAAGTTCATTGCGATGGGTGAAGCATGGACACTTTGTTGGTTTGTCCAAACATCGAAATGAAGACCTTTCGTGTCACTTCGAACACTGATGGCAAGAACATTCTCTTTAACGATCCTGTAAGTTTCTTTGTCAGTCATCTGGTCAATCAAAAATTTCCTCATGTCATAATTCGTTGGGACTTGGTACACCGAACGATTGGATTGTTCTGTCAACACTTTCAAATGCTCACCCAATGATTGAGCAGCTGATGAGTTGTCAATCTGGAGGAAAAGACTCTTCATATCAGGGTAAAGGTCAAAATCGTAATCGATGGCATTGACATGATTAGATGGTGGTGATCGTATTGAACCGATGATTTTGAGTGCCACGAAAAGAATCAAACTCGGTAAGATGATTTGCAACATCAGTAGTGGCCACGATCGTAGAGAATTTTGCATTCTTTTGACAAAAAGTCCATAGAACTGAGTTAAATACAACGTCAGACCGATTCGACGATCTTGGTAAAGACTTGTATTGACGTCTTTCATGGATGAAGTAAGTGCAAAATTTGAACTACTGGAAGCTGATTGACCGATACTCATGAATACTCCCTCCAATGTTGACTCTGTTAACAAGAAACTTTTCACTCCTAAATCTTTTTGTTCTTGTTCTAGTTCTTCGAAGAAACTTTGTAGACTCCATCGAGTTGAATCGTCTTCTTTCAATTGATAGATAATTTTCTTTCCGATGTCTGATCTGATTGTTGCTTGTGGCAAGTACTTGTGAACCAAGTTTAAAGTTTTAACCTCATCAAATGTATCTTCTTTCGTCACTGTCAAGGTGTACCCAATGCCAAGTGCTCTTTTTAAGAACATAGAAGAACCAGAACATGCAATTTTTCCTTCATTCATGATGACAACTCTATCACCAAGAACATTTGCTTCCTCCATATCATGTGTTGTAAGAATGATCATTCGATCTTTACTGATACTCTTTAGAACATTCCACATACATCTCTGAGCTTCAATGTCTAAACCCGCAGATGGTTCATCTAGGAAGATAATTCGAGATTCACCCAAGAGTGATATTGCCTAAACAAAGTTTCTCTTCATTCCACCAGATAATTCGTGAGGTTTCTTGTTCTTGTGTTCGGTCATTTGAACTTTTTGTAAAATTTGATCGATTTGTTCTTCTTGTTCTTCATACAGGCAAAAAAGTTAAGATGTTCTTGTACTGTTAACTCTTCTAACAACATATCGTGCTGTGGACAAAGTGAAATACTCAACTTTGTAGTATCTTCAAGTGAGAACAAGTCATATCCATTGACACTGATGGTTCCATTTGAAGGTTTGATTATGCCAGACATCATGTTGATTAAGGTTGTTTTCCCTGCTCCATTGTGTCCAAGTAGACAAGTTATTTCTCCCTCGTAAAGTTTCAGGTTGACGTTTTTCACCGCTATTTTGACTTCAGGATCAAACACGGAGGTTGAAAATGTTTTGGTGACATTTTTACACTCGATCACCAATTTTTTGTTTTCATCTGCTGGTTGTGAGAACATTTCATCACTTGAACCATCTGAGGCAAGTGAATTTGCACTAAAATCAAATCCTCTCCATTGAAACAACCGCATTGGCCAAGCTGAGTCCAGACACCAGAGAAATAACGAGTAGATGAAACATGATGCCAACATTGCTAATAACACTTGAGAACATTTCAAACCCTCCAACTGATCAATCGGTTCATTTAAAGTGTCCAAGTTGAGTCCAACGATGTCTGATTCAAACTTCATTATAATCTTGAAGGCCAATGTTAACGCTGTATTTGGACTGAGACAAAACATCATTGATATCGTTGAATTTGTCATAAAGTTACGACCAATCGAGTACAACATTGATGATAATACCAAAACGATGACTGACGAAGCAACACAAACATTTGATTTGGTAAAGAAAGTTGTCAAATTTGCACCAAAAGAACCAATTGTAAGAATACAATGTAAAAATCATCAACAGACAGAACACACTTGAGTTGGGCATCAATGATGAACCAAATGGTGATGTTTTCAAGACGAATATTACGATAAGTGAAATAATCATGAAAAAGATAAATGTCGATGATAGTTCTGTCAACCAGTAGACGAAGTCACTTACACCAGACATCTTGATTATGAGTCTAAATCGACTTGACTTTTGATGACAAATTTGATTGACAAATGTACCAAATGTACAAATGAAACTCATCGATAAGAAAAGTGGATAAATATCACTAAATGTATTACTCAGTGTCAAGATGAACTCAGGAAACGGCATGGGATGCATGACAATGTTCTTAACTGGTAAAAGTGAAATATTAAACATTTCTTCACGCTCTGTAAGAAAAGCTTGGTTGACCAGATACTGAATCTTCATAAATGTATCGTAAGAACTGGTTCTTTGCGCATAACATGGATACAAATCGTTGTCTCTCAACCACTTGAAAGACTTTACTTCAGGTGATTTGATTGTGAATTCAAATGTTCCGTTGGCTTCATTCAAACCTTTTGTTGATTTGAAGATGATTCCATGCATGTTAGAGTGAGATGTTCGAGCTAATGTTTCATCGATGGAACTTTCATTTGACATCGGTTGAAAAGTTAACATGGTACTTAGAACATCGTACAAAGAGATGTTATACAAATCTGCATGAACGTTGTAAAAAATTTGATTTATCCGGTCAACTAATTTTGTTGTTTCTTCATTTTCAGGTGCATACAGAATGGTCATGTGTGGTGCGAATGGATACTTGGATAGTTCAAAGTCAATTCTATCATCGGAGTACAAAGGTATTCTTTGTCCTGACTTTTGCAAGTGACCAGATATTCGATACTTTGTTGTAACATACGTCCATGAGATGAGCAGGACAATGAAAATTGCAGTTACTAATTCTAACAGTGACAACACATAATGATGCTTCTTGACAATAAAGTTCTTCAATAGCAATCCTTTAATTTGTTTTCTGGTTGACTTATTCATTGAAGCAAAAGAGTTCTTGAACTTTCGAGGATCTAACAAATTCTAACATTGAAGGACTTGAAATGGCGTAGATAACTGTTTTCGTTATTCAACCTGTTACGAACTTTTACATCATCTTTGTCCTCCTTTGTCATCTCAGATCATTTGTACAATGTTGCTAGTTCAATGCCGTCAAAGAATGTCGTTTAATTGTATAACTCGATTACATAAACAAACGTCAGCAGATCATGACGTACTTTTAGGTAAATCCAATAAATAGACAGCCATTGTCAATCAAGTGTTCAATTGCAATACAACATTAATCATGAGTCAATATATCTTCGAACTTCAAACAAACGATAGCAAACGCAAACATTCAACAACATTAATGTTGAAATTGTTGGAGATATTTATCTCATCATGTGTATTTTATCCGTTCTATCACTCATCTGTTTCATTATTCTGCTTGTAACATGCATTTCATACATTTTCACCGAAGATTTCGACACTGTTCTGACTTTCATCAATCAGTGTAAAAGTATTGACATTTGATTAAACATCAAATTGAAATTGTTCTTTCAATTTTATCATATTTGTCATGATAATAAAATATACTTATTCTCTTGTTAATGCATCCTGTGTCATTTTCACAATAATGTACCTGTTAGTGAAACAGTTTTCATTTGAAAATAAAATTTATTCTTTGTCTAAAGTTTATTAGCTTCTGTTAATTCATCGATGAGAAAGTAAATCATCAAAACTACACCAACAGTTGGCCAACATGAATAATAAACGTACAAATGGTGAAGGTTAGAATCAGAACGACCTGGAAAGAAACTGATGCCAAATCCAAAGATTGAATTGATACAAGACATCACAGCGTAAGCCCAAAGGACAATTGACGTTAAGTTTGAAAATACCAATTAGTCCGGTTATTATTTGAATTGATGTAAGAATGACACTTGCAATTGAAAGACCAATGGCAACTTTTAACAGTTCGATTGTTGTATCAAATCGTTCCTGTGGTTGTTTAGGATCTTTTTCTGTTGTATGAAGAGCATTTGAAGCTGTTGTTGCAGCCAAGATAAATAAAAATACTGATATACAACTGTAAACATTTAAAATAAACATAATTATCTTAAGAACATTCCACAAATTTGTTATCGGTTCGATCATCGCTCGAGAATCAAAAGAATAGTACTTGATGTTGCTGTCCATGTTGATATGTTTACACTGAAAAAGAAGCAAATTTACAACTGACAAATCATTTTTTCATGAAATACACCCATCCTGCTGATTATTAACTTGAATATATAATGTAACATTAGTTAACAATCAATCATTGCTCATCAGTGTGTCTTTCACTGGCTTCTACACTTGCAAAATGAAAAGAAAAAAGAACCAATCATCAGGTTTATATAAGTTCGTTGATTGCTGTCGATGGAACTTCATTGCAGCCTTTCTTGCAATTCCAAAGTCAACTTTAGTTTCATCTTTGATTGTGTGCCAATTGCCTTCACCTCGGATTGAAATTGGTTTTAGGCTGAAGTGATCTACTAACTCTTTCAAAGAGTCAATGGATACACTGTAAAGCAATTCCATCGAAACAGTCGTCAGCAGAAGCAACTTTTTGTTCATTAGAAGCAATTCAATGAGTCATACAATTTGTCCTGACTAAGTATTTACTCAACTGTATCAACTTAACCAACGTAATCGAACAAAAGTTGGCCAAAAGGAATGAAGTGCACTGATTAGCAAATAAACATGAACTATCATAAGTAGAAAGTTTAAACAGCTAAATCCACTCTTGAACATGTAATACATTCAACTTTATCACGACTTTCTAATACTGTCGAATAGCAATGACGAACGAGAAACAATCGAACTTTTGATCGCGTTGAATTTTGTCTAAATGAACAAATTTGTCATCAGGAAAAAATTAACAAGCTGATTATACTTTACAAGTTGATATTTGTTCAGCTTCGATCAATTCAATTTAAGTATATATGCAAGAACTTTGTCACTTTGATTCACTCTCAGTTGATCCAGTTGAAAAAATTTATAATTAACATGAAAATTATCTTTTCATCACTCATAGTGACAACTTTGGTTGTTTCAATTTCATCAAAAGAATTTGCTTATGAATTTGCCTTCTTGATTGTGCCCAAATCAGTGGAAGACAAAAACTTTGGACCAAATTTGAAAATCAATTCAATTGACTCTTCAAACTCCAAACAACCAATTGATTTGGATAAGGGAAGTGACGTTTATGTACTTTTCAATTACAATATGAATATTTCATTTGACATGAAAGAAGAATGGAATTTAAGTTTACCACAACCACCAGCAGCCTTTGATATCATCGGTATGCTTTTCGAAGATGAAAACAATAATTCTAAATCGTTTTGTCTTAATGGTGAAACAAAGAAATTTTCTACCTGTAGTACAACTGAATATTATAAGAAAGCGAATGAAAAATGTATGGCAAAAAAAGAAATTTCACTTGACCCTGAAGTAACTAATTGTGCAACATTCACTGGTGCTTACGATGTTCCTAATTCAACGTTTAATTTACAAATATCAAATCAAGTTCATCAAGATGTTATGGAAACTGATGCATCAAATGCTAATTTCATTTACATGAGACCAATTGTTAAACCTGAGACTTTGAAATTTCTTCAACATTCAACACTTCTGTTGAAGAATTTAAATCAAATTCTTTCAAAATATTTGCAATGTTGTTAAATTTTGAAAGAGTCAGACAAGTTCTACTATGCTTGCACAGCAAAAAATTCTTCAAAATCAGATTTCGCATGTAAAAAAGAAATCATTGATTAGTTTCAGTCACTGTTATCCATTATGAGCAATAGAAAATTCTTTGATTATCTCACTCGAAACATCCTGTTATTCCAAGTATGTGAAACTTAAGATTAGATTAAAAGATATAAACATCGACATTCTTACTTTAATTCACTCTCAGTTGATTCAGTTGCAAAGATGAATACCGAAACAAACATTAAAATTACCTTCTCATCACTCATAATCACAACTTTTGTTGTTTTCATTGCATCTGAAGAATTCGTTTATCCATTTGACTTCTTGATCGTGCCCAAATTAGTGGAAGACAAAAAGTATGGACCGAATTTGAAAATCATTTCAATTGACTCTTCAAATTCCAAACAATCAGTTGATTTGGAAAAAGGAAGTAACGTTCATTTATTCTACGGTGGATCTTTGAACATTCCATTTGTTATCAAAGAAGAATGGAATTTCAGTATTACAAAATTACCGGGAGATTCATTGGTATAGTTTTCTACGATGATGACAAAAATTCCAAATGTTTTTGTCTGGATGATACGACAAAATTTTCTACTTGTAATACAACTGAATTTTATAAAAAATTGAGTAGAAATTGTTTCCCACAGGAAAAAATTTTACTTCAACCTGAACCAGTTAATTGTGTAAAATTTCGTGGTTCTTACAGCTCTCCTAATATAACATTTGATATAAAAATATCGAATCAAGTTGTTGAAAGATTTGGACAAATTACATTGTTGAGTTATTCCTTTGATTACAACAAACCAATTGTCAAAGCTGAACTATCGAAATTTCCTGTGAACTTCAAAACTTCAGTTGAAAACATTCAATCGAATTCTTTTAATATATCAGATTTCGTTTTCTATCCGAAAGATTCAAACGGGTTAGACATTGTTTGCTTTAAGATTAAGTCTTCGTCTTCCGAGTTTGTCTGTAGAAAAAAAGTTGAATATGAACTTAAATATCTGATGATGCCCCAAATCAATGCAAGACAAAAACAACGAACCGAATTTTAAAATCAATAACATTTATTTATTTTACGATATTCATATAAATATTTCACTTGATATCAGACAAGAATGGAATTTAAGTTTACCAAAATTACCAGCAGATTGTGATTTCATTGGTATTCTTTTGAGGGATGCAAACAATAATTCCAAATCTTTCTGTCTTAATGGTGAAACGAAACAATTTTCTACCTGTAATACAACTGAATTTTACAGAAGATCAAGTCAAAATTGTTTACCACAAGACGAAATCTCTCACCCAGTACCTGTTGATTGTGCAACATTTCATGGTTATTACAGTGGGTACTAGAAGAAAATTTAGTCTAAGATTATCAGATCAATATGATCAATCTCAATATAGAATTGAGTTTTCGACTTATCCTTATACTTTCAACAAAGCAATTGCTAAATCTGAACTAGCGAAATTTCCTTCAACCTTCAAAACTTCTGTTCCGAACATTCAATCAAATTCTTCCAATGTCACAGATTTTGTTTTAGATTCTGTAACGTCAGAAAAGTCCAACTATACTTGTCATAAGAGTAAGTCTTCGTCTTCTGAATTTGTATGTACAAAAATAGATAAATATGAACTCGAGTTTCTGATAAAGCTCAAATCGGTTGAAGACAAAAACTACGGACATAATTTGAAAATCAATCTGATCAACTCTTCAAAATCCAAACAATCGATTGATTTGGATGCTGGGAAATGACGTTTATCTATTTTACGATTTTAAATAAAGATCTTTCACTTGACATCAAAGAAGAATGGAACTTAAGTTTACCACAATTGCCAGCAGACTTCGATGTCATCGGTATACTTTTCAGAGATGGAAACAATAATTCCAAATCTTATTGTCTTAATGATAATACTAAACAATTTTCTACCTGTGATAAAATTGAATTTTACAAGAAATCGAGTCAAATTTGTTTACCACAAAAACAAATTTCTGACCCTGTGCCAGTGAATTGTGCAACATTCCATGGTTATTACAATGGTAGTGAAAGAAAATTAAGTTTTGTTATATCAGATCAATATCATCAAATTCCTTGTGAATTTGATTTTTTCAATGTTACTTATGCTTACAACAAACCAATTGTGAAAGTTTGAACTAGCGAAATACCCTTCAACCTTCAAAACTTCTGTTGAAAACATTCAATCAAATTCTTTTAATCTGACAGATTTCACTTTATATCCGAAAAAAGTCAGTCAACTTCTTCTATGATTGTGAGAAGAGTGAGTTTTCATCTTCCAAATTTTTTTGTAGAAAAGAAATTACACTTTTAAATGATTGTGAAACTGATTTTCTTCTAAATCCTCTACATTCACTCAATGATCAATTGAATATCACTCTCGGTTCGTTTCCTCATCATATAAAACGTGTTACATCATTGTCTTACAATCACTATTCGATACAATGAAAATATGTTCAGGAATGTTTACCGAGTCACCGTTACTTGTTATGAGTGATCGAACATTCTTAAATCACTCGAAACATCCTGTTATTCCAAGTATGTGAAACCTGAGCTTATTCACCAATAATTTGCAACCTGATAATTGTTTAGCTCCGATCAATTTGATTAAAGGATATAAACATCGACATTCTTACTTTAATTCACTCTCAGTTGATTCAGTTGCAAGGATGAATACCGAAACAAACATTAAAATTATCTTCTCATCACTTATAACCACAACTTTTGTTGTTTTCATTTCACCGGAAGAATTTGAATATGATGTCGACTTTTTGATTGTGCCCAAATCAGTGGAAGACAGAAACTTCGGATCAAATTTGAAAATCAATTCAATCGACTCTTCAAACTCCAAACAACCAATTAATTTGGAAGAAGGAAATAACGTTTATTTATTTCACGGTACGATTCAGAACATTCCATTTGTTATCAAAGAAGAATGGAATTTCATTACTCCACAATTGCCAGCGGATTATGATTTTATCGGTATAATTTTCTACGATGAAAACAAAAATTCCAAATGTTTTTGTCTGGATGGTGAGACAAAGAAATTTTCTACTTGTAATACAACTGAATTTTACAGGAAATCGAGTAGCTCTTTATCGGTTTTTTGGTCAAGGTGGCGATATAAAAGTTAATTGACTTAATTGAATCAATGTCCAATCATATGACATTCGGTTCAGTAACTTACTTATTTGACCATTTCATTTATTATGTGTTTGAGGCTTCAACAGAAGTGCGGACTTTATCGCTTACTTGTTTCTCAGCCACCAAGAACTTTAATCATCCTTGGACTATTTTGTAGGGACGAATTAGCATTGTTTGAACAGCTATTAAATTAAGATTGAAAGTGAAGTTGAGGTTGTACTAATCGACAATTTCTGGTAACAGTACTTATAGTGAAGTTTCGATGACAGCTTATTGACTCAACTGATTACTTGCAATCAAACAAAAGTTGCGAAATCAACGATAACTTATCAGCAAACAGATGATGCAACTGAACTATCAGAATAACATCCATGACAACCAAAAATGCAATCCAATGGTTGATTGATGAAAACAAAGTACTTAAAAACATCTAAGGAGTAAAAATAAAATGATCTCATGCATTTGCATTGATCTTAACATTTTATCACTAATGGCGATGTTTAAGTATCCGATTGCACTTGAGTTGGCAATTGATGTGCATCTGGATTGTGATCGCTTTTGCATCAATAACTCGTTGAAAAACAACTTAACAATTCTTCTATTCAGTTCATTTACTTCTTCAGTACTAACAACTCCTCACATTGAACAGACATCAAAACAACATTAAAAAAATGTCCATAATTAACACAATAATATTAATGATGCTGATAATTGTTACAATAACTACTGAACTTTCTCCAGTGATGGCCATTCATGGACGATTCATTAGAATTCACCGACAATATTCGATGTCAGTCATTCCAAAGTCTCATCAAGAAAGAAGTTACGGTTCAAATTTGATTTACAGCGGTGATAATTATACTCAGCAAGTGAATATTAACAATGTTTCACAAGACTGGATACTCACACCTAAAGTTGATCCAGTTAAGATGATTCTAGGTCATATGCGCAACAATGTAACGGTGAACAAATCACCCGATGATTTTCTTGTCAAAGGAATTTTATCTTCATTTCCGGAAAAATTGAAATTCGATGTTTTTTGTTCTAATTCTAACTTGAATGAATTTCATCGTTGTCAGAACAAAGAGTATTTGAAAGATTTGAATGCATCAAATCTACAAAAAATCGATGAACACTATGTGTCCATTCCATTGATCAACATTGCAATTTTTCTGGTCAGTATCAACCGCATCATTACAACTTTATATTGAATTTAAATACTGTGTGGGGATCGAAAGAACTGATACATTTGGTACAACCAACATTTGATTATACTCATGTTATGTCTCTCGGTAACTCGATACTGGCTAATCCGGCAGATACATTTAATATCACTATTGCTCCTCCTAAAATAAATTCACTAACAATAATTGGTGTGAAAATTATTTCATCAGCATCTATCAGGTTCAATTGTCAACAATCAACTATCTCAAAGTATACATTTGACTGCACTAAAGGATCATTGTGATCATTTTGTTCTGTTATTTCTTTTTACACAAGTTGCAATTCGTATTGTTCAATAAACTAAATCAGTGATAGACTTTAACTTGTACTCATTGTAATAAATCTATGACTAATGGAAAGTGAAGCCAGTCACTTGATTCGGCGAAATGAACTGCCAAGAACAGTACACAGTCAACAGTTGGTTTATCAACAGGTGAGCATTGCAACATGATTCATATTGACTACGAGTCGGCTGCTTGTGAGTCAAGAAAGTAATCGACAGTTTAGTAAACTCTTTGGATGATCAACCAGTTAGCTGTGACAATCTTGCTTGATGAAAAAGTTACATTGAGTGGTTCTAACCTCGACCTTTCTACCTTCAGCAAACAAACTACAGCTACTGTTTAATCAACGATGAGCAAAGTCGACAGCTGTATACTCTGAACTCATTACTCACTCAAATTACTTTGTTGTTAGCTTCGAACATCAGTTACACCAGGTGCGTCTGTGTTCCAACTCGCATCTGCACTTTCATCAAATCATCATTTAAGCATGAATGCTAAAATATTCATCAAACTACTGTTCTTGTTGTTCAACATGGTCTTTAAAAGTACACTTTTTGTCAATGCTGCAACACGTTATGAATTTGGCTTCTCTTTGTGGCCAAAACTACCAGTTGATAGAAACTTCAGACCCAATCTGACAATTCACTTTGTAAATTCAGAACAACCAATTGAATTGGATGAAAGTTCACAGATAATTCATGCTTTTTCTAAAAGGATCGTCTTGACAACTGACTTTGATGGTTTGGAAAACTGGAACGTAACAGTGACAAAAGAATCTAAAGATTTCGAAATAAAAGGCATCCTTATAAGTCGATTACGTGATTCCAACGATACATTTAAATTTTTTTGTATGGATTCTAATTTGAAAAAATTTTCTATTTGTGACATGACAAAGTTCTTTACCAATATGAATGAAAGATGTATGTATGGTAGTGATCAAAACAAATTGAAGCCTAACATACGCGAATGTATCAGTTTCGAGGGTAAGTTGAAGCTGCGAAATCCATCCTTTGAATTAGAAATATCTAATGGTCTGTCAAAAAACCTCATACATTTCAACATTTACTCAATTGATGGTGTCTACAGGGTGCGTTCGAAAGATCCTGTTCTTCAGAATTTACCAAATGGATTCAACATCAGTATCGATAACACACGATCTTCTTTCTTTAACATACATGAATTCGTCGTCCCTGCACCAAACAATGATACTTCGTGGGAGTGCAAATCGAGGGAAAATATATTAGACTTTGTATGTAAGGGATTTGCAAGCTAATAATTCAGACAATCAGAACAGCATCGAGCTTTCCGCTGGTTGAATCTTCCTCACGACTTCTTTACGACAATGCATCCACTCGTATGATGAGGCGATGAAGACATTTTGATGACATAGATGAAGATGATCAATGCACTCCTTATCTAAAGCAAGATTAGACAATAAATTATGAGGCTATTATTAATATTGAATACACTTTACCAATGGTGAATGCACTTGATGCCACGGTTAGAAATTTGCAGGTTGCCAGGCAAGAACGAATCCTTAAAGAACCTTTGGATGATGCAATCGAGCTGTATAAATCGCAATTAGCAACACGAATTGACAAACATTCCATCAGGTTGTCAAAAGCATCAAATTTGACCAGGCGACAACAAGCTAAATTCAGCAACCAACTAACTGCTATTATTTGAACAAATGAATAGAACTGTAGCAAACTCAACTGAAAAATGGATTAAATCGATGATATTACAATAGTTCATCTATGTATAATCGTAACTGTCTACAAATAAATCATTTTCAAGGTGAATTAACATGATTTAGTTACTGAGCCTGATTAGAACTGTTTTCAATGAACAGCAGAGGTGATTTGATTGTAAATTCAAATGTTCTGTCGACGTTTCTTCATTTTCAGGTGCATACAGAATGGTCAAGTGTGATTTGAATAGATACTAGGATAGTTCAATGTCAGTTCTATCACAAAGGTATTCTTTGTTCTGACTTGTGCAAGTGACCAGATATTCGATACTTTGTTGTAACATACGTCCATGAGATGAGCAGGACAATGAAAATTGCAGTTACTAATTCTAACACATAATGATGCTTCTTGACAATAAAATTCTTCGCCAGGACCGAAATTTTATTACATCATCCACATGGTTAATTGATACAAAGTACTTCACACGACAAGTCTGGTCATGTTGTGTGTCTTCAGTGCAATTGTATCAACAATACCATTACCATTTTCTCTTTGCAGAACCGAGTAATCTTCATCAAACACACGATGATCATGTTGTCCCTTTTCAAAGTCCTGTTAACCGTTCAATTGGTTTTCTCATCGTCCGCATCAAAAGGTAGGTTCTTTTTTAATCAATTCAGATTCATCTTTGTTAGGTTATCTTTGTCAGTGCTTTCTAATTTCACCTCTGATTTATACCCAACTTACTCTTACTCTTACTCTTTTCACCTTTGCAATGTGCACTTCCAATGTCACTCTGCTTTTTATCCTGACTAATTCCTTTAAATCCTGGTGTCACTGCTGGTTAAATGTTCTAAGGGCATTTAAACTCCTCCAGCAGACCCTTTGGACACAAGTGCTCTATCGCACATCACGGCCTGAGGTTGTTACCCGTGTCTGTTTACTACTTCTCTTACTTCATCATTTATTACAATTAACCTTAGTATGTAGTACTTTACATCTTTTGTTCTGAGTTTAGATTTGTTAATCCAAAATCCAATCCTCGTTTCTCCCTGCTTTCTGTATCAATCATCATCAACGTTGTAGATACAATCAACAGCATCTTCTTCGTGCGTCAATCAACTATACCTGATCAACAGTTGGTATTAAGTGATGGTCGATCCAACAACTCGGTAAAAGCACAACTTTTAGTTGAATGTTTTTTAAACGTGAAAAACAGAAGTATCCCTTTCGAACTTGGACCCGAAACATCATTCACAATCAAAGGACCGTTGGAATCAACATCGAGTGGTTTCGATCGTGTTTCTTTGAGTATCAATCAAAATGAAGTTGTTTTTTGTCGCGTGGAATTATCAAACCAATTCAAAAAATGTGAAACGAATGAAACGATGATTATCGAACCAAAAAACAATTCATCTGAAGAGACGAGGAAAGACGAGAAGAGACGAAAGGATGCTGTGCTTTTTTCAGGTCGGTCTGGATTTCCCTCAGAACTAACAAAATCTGAAAATGTTCTTATATTCGAATCAACCACTGGCTCGTTTGAGATTCCAATCGAATCTAATCAAGAATGGCAATCGCTTTTACTCGGAGTGTATGATCGTCCAGCCTCTTTATCCAACGAAAGATTCGATGTTACCTTCGACGACATAAAAGATGTGGCTAAATTCAATTTTTCGCTTGCCCTAATTTCCGACTCATGTTTTTCATCCAGTAGCGGTAATTTTCGACCCATGTTCTTCATCAAACGAGCCAATCGATTTCGATTGCTCTCCTGCAATTGATTCTTCTAGCCTCACTTTTAAGTGTATTGGCTCAGAACAGCAAGAATTGACGAAAAGGAATTTATTGGTTGTTTATTAATAATAATAGCAATGAAAATTGCAGTTGCTAACTCTAACAGTGACGACACATAATGATGCATCTTGACAATAAAATTTTTCCATGGCAATCCTTCAATTTGTGTTCTGGTTGAATTATTCATCAACAAGAGTTTTGAAACTTTTAAAGATCTTACAAATTGCTTTAAACTTATTCTAACATTGAAGGAATTGAAATGGCGTAGATAACTGTTTTCGTTATTCAACCTGTTGACTCATTGATTTAGTTCTAAGCAGATCTAAGGTTTTTTTTACATGCGAAATCTGATTCTAACAAACTTCTATGGCAATCATAATACTCGTCTAACTTTTCCAGGTGTAGTATGATTGCAAACAGTTTGAGAGACTTTGATTTACTTTCTTCAACAGAAGCTTTGAATGTTGAGGGAAATTTTGCAATTTCAGGTTTGATAATTGGTTTCAGGTAAGTGACAAAAGCTTGTGATACATCAGTTTCTAGAGTATATTGATGAACTTGATTTGATATTGTCAAATTAAATCTTGGATTGGGAGGATGGTAAAAATTCATGGTTGATACACAATTAGTTACTTCAGGGTCAAGTGAAATTTCTTTTTTTGCCATACATTTTTCATTCGCTTTCTTATAATATTCACTTGTACTACAGGTAGAAAATTTCTTTGTTTCACCATTAAGACAAAAAGATCTAGAATTATTGTTTTCATCTTTGAAAAGCATACCGATCACATCAAAGTCTGCTGGTGGTTGTGGTAAACTTAAATTCCATTCTTCTTTCATGTCAAGTGGAATTTTCATTTTGAAATCGAAAACCAAAAAAATACTGTTTCCTTTATCCAAATCAAATGATTGTTTGGAGTTTGAAGAGTTGATCAGATTGATTTTCAAATTATGTCCGTAGTTTTTGTCTTCCACTGATTTGGGCACAATCAAGTAGGACAATTTTAAATCAGGTTTTATCGATGAAATTGAGACAACAAAAGTTGTCATCAAAAGGGATGAGAAGATAATTTTCATGTAAATTTTGTCATTCATCTTTTCAACTGGACAACTGAGAGTGAATTGATTTAACGATATTTATATACTTAAATCAAATTGATTGGAGCTGAAAAAATATCAAATTGCAAATTATTTTTGAATAAGCTTCGGTTTCACTCACATGGAATAACAGGAAGTTCTGATTGTGACGATGGAAGAATATTTGATTACAAATTGGAGTTCACCAATTAGTCGTTTTCAATCGAATACAAAATTTATTATGATACAAAAACGATCACTTACGAAGCAGCATTTGATTTGGTAAAGAGAGTGGTCAAATTTGCACCAAAAATGATGATGTCAAAATCATCAACAGACAGAACACACTTGAATTGGACATCAATGATGGACCAAATGGTGATATTTTCAAGGCGAATATTACGATAAGTGAAATAATCATGGAAAAGATAAATGTCGATGATAGTTCTGTCAACCAGTAAACGAAGTCACTCACACCAGACATCTTGATTATGAGTCTTAAGTGACTGGACTTTTGATTACAAATTTGATTGACAAATGTTCCAATTGTACAAATGAAACTCGTCGATAAGAAAAGTGACAAAAATATGACTCGATGAGCACTGAGCGTCAAGATGAACCAAGGGAGCGGCATTGGATGCATGACAATGTTCTTTACTGGTAAAAGTGACATGTCAAATATTTCTCATAAGAAAAGCTCAATTGATAAGATACTGAATCTTCATGAAGGTGTGGTAAGAACTAAATGAAAACTGAAGAACCACTCAAGTCGACATTTTAGTGGCAGACAAATTATACAATTTTCCCTGATTCTCTGGTATTTTCATTGTCAATTGATTTATTTATGCAATGAAGCCATTTCGCTTTATCTAGGTCGATACCTGTAAAAATCAATAAACATATAAGTTATGCTTTCATAAGTGATACAAATGATAACATTATTAAAATGAGTCAGGTACAGATAGAGTAATTCTGGTTATTGTTAAGTGATTGAAATGTATCAAGTGATGAAAGAGGCATCTTTTTCATCGGTCGATTGACTCTATGACTTCTATTTGATATGTTTTAAAGACTGCAAATGATTAATCGCAGTGGAATTGAAGACAAGTAAATGTAACAAAAGTTTTGCGAATGTGATGAGGAGTTGTTTTTTTCATTTCCTGAGGTCTAGTGGATTGTTCATTTCGTTATGCTCTTTTCAGCTTTGTAAACGTGGTTAAATTATCAATCAATCGATTAGTCAGGCTCAAACTAAATGGTTCTGGTTACTTAAGCTGGATGACTGATTTATTCATTGTTGAGTCTTCTTTCGCACAGTCTAATTTTTTTCAACGAACAGAAATGATCCCCTCAACAACAACAACACATAAGATATCTATCAGTCTGTTTCGTGAAAAAAATCTGATCTG